>JBAMAX010002611.1:0-132612 GCA_037043745.1 Chymomyza amoena
TTTTTTTGTAGTAAACTTTTTTGTAGTTTTTTTTGTGGTAATAATATAAGGAAGTTAAGAAGATGGGTAGAAAAAAAATTTAATTTAACCGAAGAAGAAAGGAAGAAGAGGAAACGCAAACAACTTCTTGAAGCTAAAAAGCGAAATTTCCAAAAGATAAAGTGAATCGTCAAGATGAGCGAAATGGAAAGTATAGACAAAATGGGTGGGGCCCCCTGAGCCGGTTGCGTCGATGGAGGGCCAGGTGAGCAAAGCGACCAGGGGGCGTAGCCTCCTAATAAATATATATAAATCTTATTTCATTTTCGCTTTTTTGGAATAACATTTTCATTAAAGTAATGTAGGTTTTTTTTTATTTTTAATTGTAACTAGTTATAATATTAAATTAATTAACGAACAATTTGCATTGAGCTTTGCATAGTACAAATAATTTTTATTGGTGCTCTGCATATTCCTTGCAGAGGAGTTGGTTACTGCATCAGATGGTGCGGCTTTTTTCGGTTCAGTCTTTCTTTCCAGTCACTTTGGTCTGTAAGGACACTATTTATATGGTTTGATAGTTTTCCCATGTAACTCCCATAAGACTCGATGCCAAGATCGCGTTTTGGAATCTTTGTTTTGAAATCTTTGGACCTGTATAATATTGCTGGAGCGTGAGCAACCCCATAGCTGGATTCCATAAGTCCATACTGGTTTAAGCACGTGCTTGTATAAGAGTATTTTATGAGGATAAAGCATACTGATTACCCATAAGCCAATAAATATTTCTGAATTTCAATTCAAGTTATTCTTTTTTTTTTTGGACGTGAGCGTTCCATCTAAGTTTAGTATCTAGGGTCATACCTAAGTATTTAGCATAGTTTTAGTACGGGATTTGTACGCCATTTCTACATATGGTAATGGAAGAAACCGGATTTTATTGTATGTGAAGTCTATATGCAGTGGCGGATTTTTTCTCAAAAAAAAAAGAAAAAATATTTCAAGTGCAGCTGAATCCAAATAAATTATTTTTTTTAATTCAGGTGACTCCTTAATTCTGCCGCCCTAGGCTTCAGCCTATGTTGCCTGTACGATAAATCCGCCACTGTCTATATAGACCGATTTGGTTTCTTTTAATTTTGTCCCTTCTGTATGCCTAAGAGCACTACTAGGGGGGTCGCTGGTTGCGGCACATCAGCCGGAACGGTACAACTAGAGGTCGTCGTGCAGACTTCCTCTTGTGGTGATGCTTTGAGATTGTTATCAAATTCATCCGAATCATTTGAAGTATCCATATATCCGAGATGCCGTGGGAAGTCAAGGATTAAAACTGGAGGTTGACAGGTATCCAGAGTCCGCACACTAGAACCGAGCTCCCCCTCGATTATTCATCTTTCGGCGTATGTTGTTCCACATTAGATTGGGGTAATTTTTGTAAAGAGTGTTCTTCTCTTCGGCCGACTACAATTGGTCAGCATCCAAGGCAGAGACATGACCTTACCAAGGACTTGCTTCTGAGTATAGTCGCACTTCCAGTACAAGAAATGGTTACACGTTGATCCCCTTGTAATACCTATTGGCTGATCTATAACCTAATGTTGAGTAGATTATTCTCCATAATAATATAATATAATCTTGATTTATATTCTTGAATCTTTTTCTTAATTTAGGAATTATAGGCCTTATCTAGGGACATCATTGTTTACACAGCCATACAAATAAAAAAATGTCATTGTAACCTCAAAAGCCCCTACATTTTCTTCCAGGCCGATTTTGCCACACGTTAGGTTTCTGAGATTAACCCCAAAACACTTTTTTTTGGTTTTTTTTAAGATTTTGACAGAACCTTAAAGTGATTAGGTATTGTAGAGCTCAGTTTCGGATTTCGGGTCGATCTCTAAACCTACAAATATTGGATTTTGTGTAGCTGTGCATATATAACCTTAAACACCTAATGAAGAATAGCCCTGATGTCGATTTATCGCCGGGATAAATTATATTTGTTTTGGGTTCGCTAAATCCGATATCAAGATTTAAAACACAAGAGCGACAGAATTCTAAGACCTCTAAAATACATCTCCTTATGGCGGTTTTTGGGGACATGTTAGAGCAGCTAAGCTTGGTTTGACATCAGTTTCGGATTCAGCGACTCCAAAAAGATTCAGAAAACATGACCTCTGCCACAAGGGCAATCCACAGCTGTACCTCAGTTTGTAGCTGGTAAGCAATGTCATTTTATTTATTCAGATATTGGAATTATGGGTTTTTGTTTTTCCAAAATTTTTATTGTTCATCTATGGAATCGAAAACTTGAATATAAATTAAATAATTGGATAATTTTAAAACTTAAAGTTCATAAACTCGCATTTTTTAAAAACATAGTAAATATCTTTATGGAAAGCAATTTTAAAGATCTTATTTCCAGTTCATGTTTTAATTAGCTTGCTTTAAACTCTAGAGAGACGCATTAAAAGATCAGTAGTTTATATTTATGTAGCTTTATTAATCCTTATAATATACATAGGTATTACTTTGTAAAATTGTATGCAGCGTGTAGATATATTTTTTTGTATATATAATATAGGTAATTGTTTCACTGAGTCTAAATTAAATTTTGCGTCGACGTTAAATGGACGTTTTAAAGAACTGAACGTATTTCCAATCATTGGTACGAACTTGTCTACGCCTCTAGTGATTATATTCATATGTTGAGTTAGAAGCATTCATATGCGAAACTGCCAACTTTCTTGATTTGGCAGCGGGCTCTCCCCAAGAGAGATTCATTGACGGCACTGTAGGTGCGGGGTCGGGCACAATCTGCTGATGCCAATTCTGAGGTGCAGCGGCAGTAGCTGCCGTTAATTTAGACTTAGACCAAGCCTGTGCCGCAGCCTCCAGATCCTGTTTGATGCTTTGTAATACCAAATCCACATTGTACGAATACAGATTTGATGATGAAGAAACTGCAGCTGTGGTATTAGTTGTAGACGCACTGGACTGTGCGAGATGTTCCAAAATTTCGTTCAGATCTGGTGTGGCTGTTGCAGTATTAGTAGTGGCACTGGCTGGTGCTTTGACTTTGGGCACAGCACTGACTGACTGAATGGCCGCGCCATAGTAAGGTGCAGGCACATGAGCTCGTTTTTCCGCAGTGGGATCCTGGGAGTAAGACATTAGTCTTTGAACTATGCCACGATGAGCAGTTTGCTCAGTTTGCGGTTGCGCTAGCTTGGCGCTTGACTTGGGCTCGCGATGGCCTTGTATATCCTTCTTGAACTTCATGCGACGATTTTGAAACCAGATCTTAACCTGGCGCTCGCACAAAGACAAGCGTTGCGCAATCTCTATGCGCCGTGTGCGATACAAATACATGTTGCTCTTGAACTCGTTCTCCAGCTCAACTAGCTGCACGCTGGTGAAGGCTGTGCGGGAGCGCTTCAACTTAACGCGACGTTCCTGGGCAGGCTGTAAGGACTGGTTCTCATCGGAGGATATCGACTGCACTGCTGGTTGATCTGCAATATGTGTAGGCGGCATATGCTGGTAGCTGGCTTCCAAAGTGGTTTCCGTTGTCAGACAAGGAACATTGTGATTGTAGAGCATCTAAAGTGTATGAAACTGGGTTAGGTTATGTTTATGGTTTTTCCGGGTTATACTTACATTGCTGTATTTGGCCACAGGCGCTGGATAAGAGCTGACCTGAGACTGGTGCACTGGATAGTAATGCATTACAGATGACATGACTGTTTGCTAACGTCCGACTGCTTGCGCGTTTAAATCAATAGTGATGCTGTGGCAGGATGTGCAAGTGTCCTTTATAGCTCAGCCACTGTCACAGCACCTGAGTAGGTAGTTGCCAAAAATGCAAAATTTGCCTAAATGCGCGTGCGATGCCATAAATCCCTTAGCGCAGCCGCAGTCGTCTGTCTCGCTTGCATGGGCAGCGCCGTAATCCGCGATTGGCAAAGCGCCTGGCACCGCATAGACGAGCCAATGTCTTGAGACAGAAAATGGGCAATCTAGAGGCTTGTTTTGATCGGCTTGGATTTGGCGTTACGTGACGTCTAGCCAGGTAGACAGGCGACCTGGATTGGTGTCAGTAGCAGACATTTTCAAGCAATCTGATGATGATCTGATGTATTGTCCAATTTTTAGCACCTGTTGTAGGACGCCGCGGCGAAAGTGAAATTGTCTCGCTCGGAACACTCAAGGACAAACGATGGGTTCAGAGACGGCGACACTGGGAATGCCGCGCATAAATAACTACATAATAGAATAAAGGCAAAACTGCGAAAAAGGATATTTTGAAGGTTTTATGCTTGATTTGACGGTTTATGACTTTGTTTGTTGCACACTGCGCCTCTGACGAGCTCTGGTCGGTCTGCTAAGTAGTCCCGACGCCCGGCGCCTTTATTCGCAACTATAGTAAAATGTGAGTGTGTGCGCGTGAGTGTGTGTTTGGGTACACATGCAAAACTGTCGCTGGTTTCTTAAATTTTATTACCGGCGCTATCGGATTTGTTGTTTCTAGGAATTTTTTAAAAATACCATGGAACAAAGGAAAAGTCATATCCGCGAAATTTTGTACAGTCAGACAAATGAAAGGGTTTTTTCTCGGACAATATTTATTTAATATTCTCTCTATGGTGTAAAAACAAACACGATTTGACACTTAACAAATCTTTTGAACTTGACAGGATATAATAATAGAATTCAACTCTTCAAATCAGAGAAATTAAATAGCAAAAGATAAATATATCGTTTATTAAAAACAAAAAGACTTCAAACGTCCTCACATAGGGCATTTGTTTCAACAATTATTATTTATACATTTAAATATATTATACAATAATAGGAACTCTTAAATATTAAAGCGATATCAATTCCAACATCCACTCCACTTCAAAATTGGGCTTGCTGGTATACATATTTAGAAACAAAAATATTATTTTTGAGAAACTTGTGCTATTATATTATTGCTTAACTAAGATACTATTTAAAAATATAATGAGAAATACTGATTATTCTATAAACATAAATTAAGATAAATATATCTAAGGGATCATTCATAAACTACATGAGGGGTGGGGGTTCTGACAAAGCGTCACGGGACACAAAAATCTTATGAAAAATCGTCAAAAATATTCCGATTTTGTGCCACAAGGGTCAGAGGGGAGGTCTATTTTGACAAAAATCAGTGTCACGTAATTTATGGATGATCTCTTAGAAATAAAAAAAAAATTTTCAAAATCGAAAATAAGCAATAGTCGGCCCTAGGCAATCCAAACTTGCCGCCCTTTTTTCAAAAAAGAAAAAATATATTAATTGTGATTGTCTTCAGTGCTTTATTACAATATAGTTCGTTATTAATGAAATACATAACGGAATTAACGAATTCGACATCGGCATGGATAAGGTATTCAACAAAAACCCTTTTTCAAACACGTCTTATTCACAGCTCTTTACGTCTTGATTTTTCAGCTGCTTGTTCGCGGATGATATCTTCACAATGGATAGATAGAAACAAATCTGACTCTATTGTTAACAACGCAAGACCATTCAGTTTGTTTTCGCACAATGAAGATCTGAGATAGTTTTTCACGCTTTTTAAAACAGAAAACGATCTTTCTGCGCTAAATTTCGAAAGAAGAATTAAAGCAAACATCCGAAACGCAATTTCAACATTAGGGTAAGATATCTGCAAGTAATCCTGTGTCAGCATTTTCAACTGTTCCAGCGTAGATTATTTTGAAATGTTCTATTCGATGCAGTATGCCTTTAAAAAGATCATTTCATCTCCCAAATTTTGCTCAAGATCTTGCGTATAGTACATAGTTGTTCAATATGGTGGATTTCCCACGTAGGTCTTCGTTGCACAGATGTTTCATATCAGTGATGAGAGAAAATTTCAAATAGATTTCTTGATATGCCTTACGTCTTCGTGCCAATTCTGTCAAAGTACGGTCCAAGATAACGTTGAATGTGTTGACACGAAAGTTGTCACGACCACTCAATTGGATACTTTCGTCTCTATTTTGACCAGGTTGTGGATTCTGATTCCTTTGACGCTGCCTGGGTGTTTTGATTCCTGAATTGTGGAAATGTAGAGAGAGCTTTCTCGAATTCTTCACGAGTGTCAGGCCCAACTTTAATAAGTCCGTTGAACAAAGAGATCACTTCAAAAATAGTCGTATTCACATTTTGCAATTTCTTGCTGACTGCATTGAATGATGTCAATAAGAAGCTCCATAAACCTTGCATAAATGCAGTCTCAAAAAGTTCCAGTTGAATACGAACGAATTCAAATCGTTATTCTTATTTTGAATTGTATTAAAAAAGATAAATTATTAATAATATTTTACAGACACAAGTACAATTTTAAGTGCAGCTGAATCCAAAAAATTGTTTTTTTAAATTCAGGTGACTCCAATTATGCCGCCCTTTAATTCTGCCGTCCTAGGCTTCAGCCTATGCTGCCTGTACGATAAATCCGCCACTGGATCTAAGAAACAAAATAAACTTGAAATTATCAATTTTATTTGAAGTATCTCAACGATCTATGTATAAATTTACTTCATACAGCATTTAGGGCATGCACGAAGTAAAACTCCTAAAAAATCGTTTTATTTCTAAATTTGTTATTTTAATTATGTCCTTGTACACAATTTTTTTTTAATTTTCTAGAAGTGATTACCAACACTTAATAAAATAAAATATAAAATCAACTTCGCATTTTTGAATCGCTGCAAAATCAATAAAAAACTTTTAAGAAGAAAAAATGAGAATTAACAAAAGCTTTAATTCTTTGGATCAATCAAAATAAGCTCAAATTAAAATTATTTGTTTATTTATAAATCCATAAAACATAGCCCCTTTTTGATCTGGGCACATGAAGGCAAGACTGAACCTGGTGCAACCAAATAATAACAATAAAATCAAAATGAAAACAAACTAGATATTCATTCGTTCATACAAGTTTTGGATTTTCCAAATTTTATATCAAAGAAACTAACTAACCTTTGTATGCAAAACGATGACGCTGAACGCGTACAAGACATCTGTTCTGAAAGCCACTGTTAGCCTACCTAACTCGTCCAAGCCAGCCAGGTAGATGGGCGACCCCAGCAACAGATCATCAGCTAAGGAAACTTAAGCGCATACTTTATAGCATGTGATTCCTAGAAAATTCGCGCATCGCATTTTATGATACACATGCACATGTCCATCATATTTTTAGGTGTCATAAAATATGCCAAAGTACAAATATTTAAATTCATAAGATTTTCGGAAAACCCAACTACAGTTTTCGGTTATTGCATGCACTTGCAAGCACATTTTATATATTATTTATGCATATACAGCGAATACAGTACATACTGCTAAAAATATATAATATAAAGTAAATAAGTAATATTTCGCAGGTTTATATATTTTTAACCAACCCCTTGCCAGTTTTTGGTGTGTATCAAGAAATTTTAGATTAAAAAAAAAAATACTGTATTTTTTATTATGTAATTACCTCTACAAATTCCCAAGTTAGAAAGTCTTCCCGCGGCTTAAAATACATACAACCGTAGCGCCAATCTAACGTGTTGGTCGTAGCTCAGACTTTCCTAAACTTATGTATATATAATTCCCTGATTGACCTCTGGGAAAGGCATGGGAATCTCTACTATTAACTGTTCAGACAGGACAGGGACCTACAGTTTATAACCGAATCCGAACAGCGGTATCTTTAATTAATAGAGACTTTCTTCTTTGCTAAACTAAACCTCTTATTTATAACAAAAGTTAAAATCTCACACACGGTAATACCAATTTAAGGAGAATAAAAGTTGAATAGAATATAATAGAAATTAATTCCAAAAGCATTATGTACAGGGTGGTCCATATAAAAATTGGAATTTAATTTTACTATAAAAACAAAACGTTCAAAGTTTTATTTGAAAGGTTGGTCCATGACATTTATTTATCAAAAATAATTTTGGTCAATTGACCACCACGGCTGGCTTGGCAGTATGTCACTCGATCGGTCCAATTTTTGAGCACATTTTGGATTGTTTCGGGCCTTATTCTGGCAATAGCGGCTCCAATCTCGTCCTTCAGCTCATTTATTGTTTGCGGATTGTTGGCATATCATACATCTTTCACCGCACCCCAAAGATAATAGTCCAAACGCGTCAAATCGCAGCTTCTTGGTGGCCAATTCACAACGCCATTTCGGCTGATTATGCGATTTCTGAAGATTGTGCGCAGAAGATCGATTGTGACGTTCGCTGTGTGGCACGGGGCGCCGCCTTGTTGAATCCAAATATCGCCCAAAGCTTCATCTTCCATTAGTGCGAAGAACCAGTCGGTCAGCATTGCGCGGTAGACCATACCATTGATGGTTTCGGCGACTCCTTCATAATTTTCGAAGAAAAATGGGCCGATGACGCCGCTAGATCAAATTCCGCACCAAACAGTCACTCGTTGTGGGTGTATTGGCTTCTCGTGAAATGCTTGCCCCAGATGCGACAATTTTACTTATTAACTTAACCACCGAGGTTTTTCGATCTAATTGGCCATCTTCGGCCAAACTCAAGACTCACCACCTTGGAAATAAGTTTTTAATATTTCCCAACTTTCTTCAAGCGTATAGCGTCCTATTTCGTAAATGTTAATGTTTTTACTAAATAGTTACTAATATATGAATGATATTTGACGTCTTGAAAGTCAAATAATCGGTAGTTTAAATTCCAAACACTAGACCACCCTGTATACTATATTAACTTATATCTTACTTGAATCCAAGCGTATAGGTTCAGCTATTAGCGTCATTTAGGTTCAAATTTTCTTTAGAAATTACTAAAACTCTGTTAAAACTATTTAAAACCTAATTTTTCATACAATTTTTAGGTTTGTTACTTTCTTGTTAAGTCGGGGACTGTGTTTGATTACGTTTTGGAATAATTGTGTATTAATATAGTATGACGACAACTTTGGCCGCCATTCATACTTCATATTGTATCTATTAAAATAAAACCAATTAGTTTTGGGAAACGTTGCGCAAGTATTGTTTTATATATTCCCATAAAATGCTCTTCAAATACAAATCTTAACTACTAAACGTAACACGAATGGTGCACCATTCTATGGCATTATGTTTACAATATATCCATTGGCATTTTAACTTAAGTTGCAAATTCTGCATACAGAAACCGCTTGCTCTTTCCAGGCTCAAAGCAGAGTTATCGTGTACTTAGAAGCAATTGGAGACAGTTCTTACGTGAAGAGTGTCAATTGCCACACGAAACACTTGACATAGCTTTAATTAAAAATATCTGACAAGAATTATTTTCCAAATGTTCAATCTTTAACGGATAATGGCACACTATAAGGTCTGCAATTATCAGCAAGAGAAACATTTTACATTTTGATCAGTACAGTTTAGTGGCTATGCCAAGTTGCTTAGGCCAACAAATCAAGCCGTTTCTGTATGGAATTTTTTACATTTAAACTCAACTTTCTTTGGAAAGCATTCAAGCCCATATGTTACAGTGCAGCCTGTGTGGACATTCATGGGCTTGTTTAAATGACCACCCAGGCACAAGCTGCAACAACGAACGCATTGCAAGGAAAGTTATACTTAAAATTATTAACTTAACTTATGTGCAGTTGAAAATACATTGAAAATATTCATACCAACTAAAAAATACATTAGACAAACATTCAAACAAATATACACAAGATTAAAACTAATAGATATCTACAATTATTATGTCTTATGTACAATCAGGAAGCAACGAGTGCACTTAAAGCTAATTACCCCTTAATAAAATAGAAAGAACTACGTAAAATATAGAGCTCTATGTTCCCTAAGACTAGTTGAAACAGTAGGCAAACTGTGTGTTGCCAGTGGCATTACGATGAGGATTATACGCTTGCATTATCGTATCCATCGTACATTGGTATTGGTTGGTTTCATGCATGGATTCATGCAACATTTGCGATGGCTGTGATAATTTACTGTATTTGCTGAAGATATTGTTGCAACCATTGCTGGTGCGTTCCAATCGGCTGACAGCAGCAGCAGATCGATGCTCCATACTTTGAACATTGCTGCCACTTGCACAGGCTTTGTCTGCACCAACTGGGTTGCTCTTAAGGGGCTCCAAATTCTGTAAGGGTAAAAAAAATGCATTAGTATATAGAAAAGATTCAAAAAAGCTAATAATAATTCCATTCCTGGAACCCATTGCATCTCTCTTGTTGCGCATTTTTTCAAAGTTTTCAAAATCACTTTTTATAACAGAAATACCAACTTATAGTTTCCCACCTGTAGCGTCGTCTTTTTGTTCGATCCATCGTCCATGTCGTCGGTAAGATCGACGGTGCTGACAGCAGTAGCACATGTGCCGCCAACGCCGCCACTGCCGCCGACGCCGCCGCCAACACACAGACTTGGACTTTCGTCATTTTTTGGTGTTAATGGCTCATAGACTTCGGAGCCAGGCGAAAGGGCAGACGTCGCTTCAATGGACATGCTGGTTGCGACGTTTGGCAGTGCCGTCGCGTCCGCGGCTGACATGCGCATATAATACGAGCTGTTAAAATTATAGTCGGCTTCTTGTTCGTCCTTGACCCGAGAAACCCGGCAGGCATTGGCAATCTTTTGCTGAAATTCATAAAGGTGCTGATACTGCTGCTGTTGTTGTTGTTGCTGCTGCGATGCAGGCTGCTGTTGTTGTTGTTGCTGCTGTTGATGCGGCTGGGCCGCGTGCGTGTGTGACACGTGGCTTGTGTGCCCCTGGTGCTGTGAGTGCTGATGTTGCATATGCTGCGCTTGCTGTTGATGGGCCGCTTGCTGCTGTTGGAGCTGTTGTTGTTGCACTTGCTGTTGATGCGCATTGCTCTGTTGCATGGTTGTGGCCGAAAAGAACTGAGTTGCAGCATTGGACAAGCTGGGTGGATACTGCGCATGGGAATGCGGTATATGGCGGCCATTGGACTGTGTGTGTGCGGCGTGATGTCCATTGTAACTGTAATAGCTGTTAAATGTTTCGCCATAATGCTCTACTTGATGTGCAGTTGGTGTAGAAGGCGTGGGTGAAGGAGTCAGTGCATTTGGTGTAGCCCCGCCGGCTCCCAAACTTAATGCCTGTAGGCTTGGTGGTTCGGCTTCGGCTGGTTTCATCGATGGCGACATAGGCATGCCATCGTATGATTGATCTTTGTGTTGGTCTGTCTGAATTTTGTGGCGTCGTCTTCTATTCTTGAACCAGATTTTCACCTGGGCGGTGCCTAACGCCAGCTTGGCCGATAGATCGGCCAGGCGTGGTGCGGTGAGATAGCGTCCTTGAAGAAAATGCTGCTCCAGCTCGGCTATTTGCGAGCTGGTAAAAGTAGTGCGTGTGCGACGTGGGCGTCGCATGACCAGCGAATCTGACAGCTCATCTGTTTGGGAAAATGACAGAATTTAGAATATGTAAGCGAAATGTAAATGCTGTTGGGTTGCTACTTGCCTGGCTTGGGCATTTGATTTGGCAGATAGGGGCGTATGTAATTATAGTTTATGGCCCCAGTGCGATCATCAAAGAGCTTAAAAAGTTTTAAACAGAAGCGTTGTCTGTAAATGTTATTGGCTTTATTAAAACTATGCATTGTTAGTAACTTACTAAATCGAAGGGATTACGGAATTGAGGCGGCAACTGCAGCTGTGGATGTTGATGAGTGTGCGGATGCGGATGCGCGTGCGGTAGCGTATGATGATAAAAATTTTGATCCGGCGGCGGTTGCGCCATTTTCCGTAAGTCCTCGCAATTCTGCTTTGGCTTTATTTATTCGCGTTTCTCACTTTATAATAAACAATATGCACAATTTTTATTGTAACCAGTTACATTTCTTTTTTTCTTTTTCACTTTACATCGCGTTCGTTTAATGTTAGCGTGCCATTGTGGGCGCAGAGAGAGAGAGATAGGCGTAGCCGAGTACGCTTATCGATGTTCACTTAAAATTAATTATTAGTTATTGGCAAATTCACATTTGTGGCTCTATGTCTAACAAATATGCAAAGTTAAAGTTTGTTGCACAGCAAGTTTTTTTACCTGCGTTAATTTTGCACTTGCAGCAATAAAAACGCGCCCATTTCTTTAGTAATTTTTTTCAAGGCAACAACATCTGATTTTATTCTTTAATAGTTCCGTTATTTCGCAGCGAAATATGTTTCAAAACAGAATACGAAGCCAGGCGCTAGCAGCAAAGAAAAATACAACAGTTGGGCAGCACAATAAAGTGGCAGCCTTATTGTGTGCAGTATTTTGTTGCCGATAGATGGCGGCACTACAATTCAAATAAAACAGCTGCTGTTCAATATGAGCACAAGTTGCTTTTTAATAGTGACTGATTTTTAAAAGCTACTTACTGCATTAATAATTATAATTTAGTAGATAAAGGCAAGGCTTACTCGAATTATTGCTAATTCTTATTCAAAAAACAAAACTTCAAACAGTACTGTTTCTGCATTTATATGAAAAGTGTATAATAATTTTGCCATTAGATGGCGCCATATAAAAAGACTAAAGCGGACAAATTGCGTTGGTTTAAAATTTGGTTATAAGTATTGAAGCAAATTAAATTAATAAGTGACGCTTTTTATAACTTTGTCATCGCCGCAATAATAGGCAATATTAATTTTAATTTATTCGATTCAAACAAGGTATTATGTTAATCACTTTTAAAAATTTTAGCTTATCAACTGTGTTTTTGTAATTTGTTTATTAATATTATAATATTTAAAGGGCTAGACGGAGACGAGAAAAAGCTATCTAGCAAAAAGACAGAGTTATTTTGGTACCAAAAGAAAAGTATTGGTTAACTAACAAAATGTCCAATTTATCGAAATAATTATCAATAATCAGCTGCTTTTTGTTTACAAATAGCAAATATATAAAAGCGCGAAATAATAATACATTGCCATTAAAATGTTGGATAAAGAAACAAAGCTACGATAGGAGGCAAAACCCAATAAAAGGAGGAGGGTTTCGGTAACCGATATCTAGTGTGCAGAGTGGAGTGTAGATAGTTTTGCATAGACGTGTTTTAAAGCACTTAAATGTTACAATTGACTTATTTTTGTATTTAAGCTATTTTCTTACAATTTTTCAACGATCCTCAACGATTTTGTCGACCAGCCATTATTTTTCATATTCAATATAAATACTTGCACTTAAATTTTGTTTATGCCGCCAAATCCGAACAGCTGATTTTTGCTGATAGCGCCATCTATGGCGTGGCTTTGGCGTCAAAAAACAAAAAATCAACCAACACTAATACTCTGATACACTACATACCACCTCGGAGCACTTTTTGGGACCAAACGTTTGTGAGGTGTTTTTTTATATGAAGTTTTCTTTTGATTGCGTGTCTGCGTCTAGCCCTTTAAAAACAAATACGACATAGTTTAAATTAAATATACAAAATTAACTAGCTCACATTGTTTGCTAATAAGATAATTAAAACATATAAAACTGCAATACAACTATCTGGCAGCACTATTTGGCTAAGTGCTGCATTACTAAATGGCCGGTAGATGGAGCCATGTATAAAAACAAAAAATCAGCTGTTGTGCAAGTGTATACACAACTAAGAAAAACCTAAAAATGGGTAGCTGACAAAAGCTAGCTGCTATAGACATAGCTAACGCGCGATATTTGAATTTAAACGTGTTTCTGATTTATAGTCAGAACTTAAACATAAAAGCAATTATTCTAAGTAATTCATGCATTAGAACATAAATAGACCCAACTTTCAGCCTACTTTTTTAGGCTGCCTGAAATATCAAAGCAAACTGCATGTTACTTAATAAACTTATACATGCAAGCAATAAATAAGTATTTGTTTTTGTTGCCGCTTTTTTTCTTTTACCATTTCCCATTTGTTAACTTGTGATCATTGTCTTGTTGACTTAAGATTTGGCAACGAAAGTCAATTCACACATCCTTTGTATGTACATATTCACTCACCCAGTCGGTCATCCTGGCGCAAACAAACATAAACGCGCGCACATACCAAAGCCAAAGCATACAAATAGACACAGACACAGATACACAATCTCACACACACACACTCGGGGAGATACACATATGTACATTGGGCCACAAATTCACACGCATTGTGTGACAAAGGACTATGGCAACCCCTACCAAGGAAAAACACCCAAAGAGTCACTGACAGAAACAGGATTCGGGTAATAAATTACAAAATTTGACATTTTCTGTTTCAGATCCGCTTGCGCCTGAACGTGAATGCTTCCACAACCAGTGCCAGTGCCAGGGCCAGGACCACATCCAATAGCATTGCCAGTGTCAGAGCCGTTTGGTCGTCGTTCCGACGCGACCGACACGGCGAGTGCATAAAAGACCCACAAAAAATAAAAGCATTGATGCTTCTGCTGGCTGCAGCAACTGCAACCGACCGAGGATAACCATGTTGCCTGCCTGCATGCTGACTCTGGCGAGGCATGCATTACTGCCTGGCTGCCTGCCTGCATGTGCCAGCAAGAGTCAGAGAGCGTTCTAGATAAAGCAGGAGTGGGATAGATATAAATAGAAGCGCCCTATGAGGTCCACAGATAGTTAACTTGAAATTTATTATTTTACACAATTTACAATTATCTGATTCGAATGTGCACAGCGCCGAGCGACCGACCAAGTCAAAGAATGAATTTTCATCTGCTGCCGGCGTCCACGTCGACGTCGCTGTCGCTGCATTTCCACAGAAGTCACAATCACAATTTAAGGTTTGATTTAATTTGTAGTCTGTCTGTCTGCTGACTGAGCTGAGCTGCATGCTCTTTACTGCTGCGTCGCTTTCGAGATTCGAATTGTGCCAGGAACAAAGTTCCACACGACGATTGCCACAGAGCCAGTGTCAGGGTCTGGCCACAATCAATCATTGCCTTTGTGTGCGTAATCCTTGAAATGACTGCAACAGCATGTCCTTTTAGGAGCGTCGGGCCAAGGGGTCGAATCGATTGCTAATACATATACAAAATATGCATACTTTAAGTTGAAAGTTTAGTCATAGGCCAAAGATACAAGCATTTGTAATAAAAGGATGCCAGAAGATTCGCAGATGTTATGGAATTTATTTTAAAATTTAAATAATATTTTGGAGTATTTTTTTAAGTAGCGGATTGACTTCCATGCTGGTAGTCGTAAATTGTTGCCTACGTCTTTGATATCCCGAAAAAGAGAAATAAATAACTTTAATTATGATCTTTCTTTTTTTTTAGGTGGATCTTAGAGCTTCCGCTTTTAAAATTATAGGTAAGTGTTGTTAAGGAATTTTTGTTAAAATAATAACTTACCCAAATGAAATTGTATTGTATTAAAACTTCATAGTTGTCAGTTGGAGTTTTGCCATTGAAATTGGTATTTCGTTTTATTAGTTTAACCTTAACTAAAAATTAAAATTCTAAAAAAAAAAGGTAGCTCGGAAATATTCCCGTGGTACTGACACTACATAATCTGCTATAACGCCAAGTGGGGGTACATTTGTTGGGGAAGGAAGAAGAGACAACAACAAAGATGGCGCAGGTTTAAGTCTGGTGTGGATGCCTTTGAGATACCCTAAATCACCAAGTCAGAATCAAAGTCGGTATTCCCAAGCAACAATTCTAAAAACACGATATCTTCATATACAAACGAATTATCTATCTAAAATTTTTTTTTTTGAGGTTCTCTGAAACACCACTATTGGTGCTAAATAATATAGCCTCGATATCAAAAAGATACAATAAACTTGGGTCCCAAATTTGGTTGCTGACAAACAGAAGAACATGGTTATATCGATTTTTCTAGTCACCCTGACGATACTCTTGGTAACTTTGAGGGATCTCCAACTTCTCATTCTGTATGTTAGAAACATTTTTGACAGACTAAATACATACATTCTCCTTTGTTCACTAAAGCACAGGGTATTAATATTACGATCAGTCTCGCCTACTGATAAAATGCAATGTTCCTTGATCTTAAAAAAAGGAGAAGCGTTATTGATGAACGGGCATGTGTCCTTTCTTTCTTTTTTCTTTGATCATTTTAATGTAAAACTTGTAAAATTTATAGAGTATATAAAACAAAATTTTTATGCACTAACTTTACAAACGACTTACCCTTCGGGTAGTGTAGACAAATATGTTAAATTCAAATAACTTTCTCCTAAAAAACCTTTCTTTTGGAAAACTCTACCAAGAAAAAATCGATTATTTTTATTTTATTTTTATTTCCATTCCAAAAAAATGCGAGCGGCTATGGGTTATTTCAACCAAGAGACCCTGATATTTTACGTTTTCTTGCTATCCATTCCGGTTTCACTTATAAGTTTTCGGAAAGTTCGGTGTAGGTAAGATGCTTTAAAAGTGCCTATTGCTCCCTCATTCATTGGTTTGATCAGAGCATCTTTAGATAGTTGGGAAAAACTAAAAGGATGCCCTGGTGCATTATCCAAAATTTGCAAAGCCTTGTTGCTTAAATTATGGTCTCGCACATATTTTTTAGCTTCTGTACAAAAGTGTTTTTTGAATCAATCCTCAAAAGTAGCTTTAGTCATCCAAGCTTTCTTGTTGGATCTTCATATTACGGGTAATTGATTTTTATTTAGTCCTTTTAGAGGCCTTGGATTTTCGGACAAATATATCAAAAGTGGTTTTACATTAAAATCAGCCGCGGCATTTGCACCAAGTAGCAAAGTTAATCGTTCCTTAGGCACCTCATAAGTGCGATCAGTCATTCGCTCCCAATAAAGCCCAGTTTCGTCTACGTTAAACACTTGTTCAGGTTAATAACCACCTCTTTCAATAATTCCCTTTAAAATATTGGGATATTCCTCCTTCAACCTTTCATTTTTAAATTATGCAAATTAAATCTATTTTTAAAATTTTCAAACCATCCTCGGCTTTCTTGGAATGTGACATCATCAGCAGATTCATCGATACCTCCATTCTTTTAATTTTCGAAAATACTTAAAGTTTTTTCCTGGTTATTTGACTCATTGGCATTCTACGTTTTTTTATTATTCTTAACCCATATAATCAATAGTACTTCCATTTTTCAATAATCGAATCGTATAAAGGGCAGACGTATAGCGAGGTATGGGTGTACTATATTTGTTTGCTGGTGGAACTAGGCTGTTGATGTATCCGAAAAGTGGCAAATTTCGGTTATTGACGCTTAAAATTCATAACTCATTAAAGCAATAACTGAGTGAAGCTGCTACTTTTTCAAATATATTGAAAAAAATTTTTAATTTTATCTATCATCAGCAAAAAATAGTTATAAATATGTTATACATTTTTTTGTAGTCACTCACAGTCAAACTATGTATATTGACACGACTTCGAAATTTGTTTGATCAACTCAAAGTGAATCAAATATTACAAGTTGATTGGGGCATGTTAAATGTGCATGTAGCATCTCAACATAATTGTCCTTTGATAACAAAACTATTTATGCTCTTCGGAGCTGGCAATGCGCTAAAGTATTTCCTCTGTCATCATATACATACGTTAAAACATCATCTCCATTTCGAAAGATAATCATGGGTTTTAAGGTTTCCTGATCTCCCATATTTTAAAAAAAATGTTTATACAAAATTCAACTCTAAATAAAATTTTGTTTCGTCAAACGTAACAACAGAGTTGCCACACGCCACAAAAAAAAATAACAGCAAGGTGCTATTTGGTAGAGCTATCCCTAGAAAATAAAAGTATTCTCTGAAAGAGTTTAATAATGCAAGCTTGGTATTATGGCATCCATGTCTGGGGAACAGCAGCCAAGTCAAGTATAAAAAATATATCTGGAATCGCAACCTTCACAAGGATCTAGGCATTCCTGATTTTTGAAAATATTTTATATATATTGAGTAATCTAAACTATACCACACAAAAAGTTATTTTAAGTGTATAGTGCCTTACTTTTTTTATAAATGTTGGATTATAACCCATACAATCAAGGGTTGATTGCCAATAATAAATATTCGAGAAAAAAAAAAATAAATTGTAAATTTACATTTTTTTTAATTTAATAAACATAATAAAAATATAAGTTAAGATTACTTTTATATCACAAAAAAATTGTTTTTTTTCAAATAAAATTAAAAAAAAAAATGTTTATTACAACAAAGTTTAATTAAAATTTCAAGTCTACCTAAAAGCCTACGTTGCTCTGGCTACAAGCTTTTAAAACTTCAAATAAACTCCTATTTTTAAATAAATAAATAAATAACTTTTAAAGTGATAACAATTGTTTAAAATAAATGTTTTGTCTTTATTTCAAAAAACTTTTTGTTTCTCGTTTTCGATACTTGTCAAAGAAAAGTCTATGGTAGACTTTATTCAAATATTGATAAATCGGAATTTTGAATAAAAAAATTACGTTTTCATCGCAAGATCCTTTATCATACATGATATAACCATATTTTATTTCTCTTCTCAGAGACGCTTTCCAAAAAAACTTAAGCCACTTCATAAATTTCACGTCTAAATTAAACCTTGTAAATAAAGCCTAGAAGTAGGCCATCAACTTACTCTGTACACTAAGAAAAAAAATCAACTTTAAAAATGACGTACGTAAAGTCGTGCGCGGACGAGTTTGGGATACCCTGTACCACTAGCTTGCAATAAAATCCGGTTTCTTCACAAAAAACCAAAAACAGAAGAATTTTTAAGCAACAATTTTTTTTTGACCTATCGTTCCTATGGGAGCTATATGATATAGTCAACTGTTTTCGATCAAATTTGACACAGTGCTTTAATACCTTATATAAGATCTGCAAAGCGCCAAATTTGGTTACGATATCTTCGTGAACAAACGAATTATTCATCTAAAACTTTTATTTTTTTTCGGGGTCGTCTGAAACACCCCTATGGGAGCTATATAATTTAACCCCGATAATATGGGATCTAATGTGAAAGTTTGGTTACTCTAGCTCTTACCATCTGTGAGATCTAGGCGACAGAAGGACAGAAGGACATGGGTATATCGACTTCTCTATTCACCCTGATCATATTTTAGGTAACTTTGGGGTGTCTCCGAAGTCTCCTTCTATATGTTACCTACATTTCCGGCTTGCACAACCTTAATATACCCTTTTTACCATACGGTACAGGGTATAAAAATATAATACCCAGTCTGGAGGCCTGTTGCTATGGCTTTAAACTATTTTGTTCCCTAGAATAAATTCTAAGGTTCAATATTAAAAATAAATAAATAAATTTAATTTCTTTCTCTATTTAGCTAAAATCATAATTTTCAGATTAGCAACTCCATAACTTTGTAACTTCTTTCTCTCTCTCTCCTCACTCTACTTGCTTAGCCCTTTGCCGCACGCCACTGTTCTCATTAGAGAACAGCGACAGCAAATGAGCGAGAAAACAGCATGATGCTGTTGTTATTGCGTTGCTCCTTTGTCAGGATCGGCAATTCCAAGAGGTCTTTCCAGCAGGCAGACGTCTTTGGATTTTCGGGTTGTCTCCTGGCAAGGGCGTTGCTGCCAACTGCGTTGTTTCCCTTTAGCGGCAGCGGCGCGCCATGTCATAAATCAAATTATGCACACAATGTCGCTGCGGTAATGTATGTGTGTGTGAGCATCTGTGTGCGTGTTCCTTCCACGAACTCCTAAACGCTTTATAACGGGCATGGCCAATGGTTGTAGCTGTTGCTTTGCATGTTCTTGTTGTTGTTGTTGTTATAGTTGCTGCGATTTCCCTTGTACTTCTTGTTGTTTTTGTTATTGTTGTTTTGGCTGCTGCTGCTGCTCCGCCGCGACAGAGGTGAAAGTTATTTGAATTTTCGTCAGTTGCACGCGAGCGTCCAAGCACCTTGCCCGTGGTCGAGTCTGTTGCTGTTTCTGTTTCTGCTTCTGACTTTGCTTCTGATTCTCATGCTGTTTTTTGCTTTCGGCTGCTGCTTTTGACTTTGTCTTTGGCCTTTGGTCATTTGTAACGGACATTTGCTTATCACTGCCGGTGTGTGTGTGTGTGTGCGAGTGTGCGTGTGTGGGAAACCAAAAGCATTGCGAGCAAAACAAATCAATTTAAGCAAAAGTAATGAACATGACATAAAGCGAGTGCAGTAAAGTTAAAGCCATTGATAAGTAAAGAACATAAAACTCAAATAAATACTACAAGTAAATATATACATACATATGCTTGTGTATGTGTGTGTGTGAACAAGATATGATCGCGAACGTCGACGACTTCTGTATAAACAAGCCGCAGCCGCAGCAGCAGCGGCGGTAGCTTCTACAATCAGAGCTCTTTACGATTTGGATTTCGGTGCTCTGAGACGCAGATAACAAGCCCGCGCCATTGCACTGCGCCTACGTCCCGCCGTCTGTGTGTGCCCCTGTGTGTGTGCGTGCAGCAGCAGCAGCGGCAGCGGCGACGCACTTGCTGCTCAGCAGTCAGTCAAGCAACGAACGTCCAGCAGTGAGATAGTTGATACGCAGCAGTAAATTTTCAAAAGCACATTGAACCCGAGAGCTCGAAAGTATCTGAGAGTCATCATGAAGAGTCAGTATCTACTGCTGCTGCCACTTTGGGCGGCTGCTTTGTGCAACCTTGCCGCAGCCGCGCCCGTTATTAGTCAAATAAGCAAGGATGTGGTTGCCAGCGTAGGCGATAGCGTGGAGTTCAACTGCACCGTGGAGCACGTGGGTCTCATGTCTGTTAGCTGGGCTAAGCGCACCAGCGAGTCGGATACCAACTCGGTGGTGCTATCCATGCGCAACATATTAAGCCTAAGCGATCCGCGCTACACCATACTGGAGCAAAAGGATGCCAAAACAGGCAGCGCCACGTATACCTTTAAGATAAGCAGCATTGAGGCCAGCGATATGGGTCCATATGAGTGCCAGGTGATTGTATCCGCCACGGATAAGGTGACCAAAAAGCTGAATCTGCTTATCAAGACGCCGCCTGTAATATCCGAGCAAACGCCTAAGACCACGCTTGTCACCGAGGGTCAAAACCTGGAGGTCACCTGTCATGCCAATGGTTTTCCCAAGCCTACAATTTCCTGGGCACGTGAACATAATGCCATTATGCCAGCCGGTGGCAATTTGCTGGCCGAGCCCACATTACGCATAAAGAGTGTGCATCGCCTGGATCGTGGTGGCTACTATTGCATAGCTGAGAACGGCGAGGGACAACCCGATCGTAGGTTGGTGCGCATAGACGTGGAGTTTCGACCACAGATTGCAGTGCAGCGACCCAAGGTAGCACAGATGTTGTCCCATACCGTGGAACTGGAATGCAACGTGCAGGGCTATCCTGCACCTGCTGTTGTCTGGTACCGAAATGGCGTCAAGCTGCAGTCCTCACGCCAGCACGAAATAGCCAATACAGCCTCCTCGTTTGAAACCACCACCTCAGTACTGCGCATTGCCAGCGTTTCGGAGAGTGATTTTGGCGACTACTTCTGCAATGCGACCAATAAGTTGGGTCATGCTGATGCACGACTACATCTGTTCCAGCCTGTCATACCGGTGCCCTCAGCCTCGTAGATTGAGTGTTGTCCGCTTGTCTGGTGACAGTCGCTCTGACGCCAAATTCTTCCCCCTCCCCACACACACAAAAGACTTTAATTTTATATTTTTGGCAATTTGTATTATGTATAAGATTGTAAGTCCCACAGTCGGGACTACATTTATATAGTAATTATTAATGATTTATTCAATTAACTCTGATTCACTTGAAATGTTTCGACTGTTTGTGCCTTAAGTAAGTTTTTGTACAATTATATATGTATCATATGTGTACATATGATGTCTACATGTTTTCTTTTCGTTTTAATACGGATTTTTTTTAGTTTGGATATTTCTACTTTATGCGGGTTACTTTATGCAGAGTCAATGGAAACTGTAGGAACTTTTGGGCACTATAATTAAGGAGGATGCCATCGTTTCGTATGAATAGATTTTTTTGAGTGATTTCAAGCAAAAAAAAATTGGAATTTAGATTCTGGGGATCTGCTCATGTTATTTTCTTTATTTTTTTCATTTTTTTGTATCCCTGAAATCGAATCTAAGGTCTAAAAAAATCCACATAAAACAAGGCATTTTGAATATTATCTCAGATTCGTAATGTGGTGAAGTTTTTTGACATAGTATAATACGATTCAGCGATCCCATCACCGAAGTAAGTAAGTAAGTGATTAATACCAACAAATTGTCATAAGTAACCCTAAGATTTTTTTTTATTTACCAAGGAGGCTCATTATAAACCCATGTCTAAATCTTTTTCTATTTGGCGCAGAAGAATTTCTCGTTTTAAATCTACAAAAGCCAACTTGTCAAAATTTGGATATCATATTGGTATAAAAACTTCAAAAGATGTAGAAAAAAATATATCACCCCCTAAATATCACCAACACCTGAATTTTTTAGGAGCAAGTTAGAGCCACAAAATTTATTATGTAGACTCAGGTCTGGCACCATGAAGACTTTTCACATTTTTTTCCACCTTAAGTACCTTAATTAAATATATACGATATATATGTATGTATATATCGTATTATTTCCTTTAACATCCGGTTGGAATCAATTCTAATATAATCCTTGTCTACTAGTATGCGGTCCGCTTAAATACTTTTACATTTACATTTTTATTTCGAGTTGCTATGTATTGTCCCTAAGAGAGCTATAATTCCTTTTCCGTACCGTAATACCTCACTCAATAGTGGTGACCCCCGTACAGATTTCTACATTGGTTTTGAGACTTCCCGACTTTTGCATCCCGTGCACTGGTCCGACAAGTAGGGGGAAAAGGAAGGGGATTCACCCAGACCCGGAGTTTTCTTATTGGCTCGGTGTAATTACTGTAAAACTGTAATAGGAGGCGCCGGTACGAGTTTTCCGTGGACCCATAAGTGTTCTCTGCGGAAATACTGAGCGTTTCCACATTTCCGGACATACTGAGATCGTGTCCATCCGACTCTACAATACTTTGTACCAATACCAATTCAGAAAGTTTTTCATATCTTGGGAACACCACAAAGATGCCATTACAACATCTATTAGTTTTTCAATAGGATACGTTAATTCACCTCCAAGTGAGTGGGTGGTATTCACAAATGAAATATAACTTTTATATTTTAGGTTATATAAGTCTATAAAGCTCTACACAAAAAGTTTTAGAAACAACAATCTTCTAACCAAAGGGACTTATATTTTTCGATTTTAGGCAAGTCCCCAAGCTCTCTACCGATTTTAATAAATAGGCTACAGTTGGGCGGCAATGACAAAAGCAACTGTTTGTGGTTTGATGCACAAAAAAGTTTTGGATTTGGTATTTTAGTCCCCATGCAGGGCCGCATAGAGAAAATCCAGCTCCGGGGGGAAAATGTGCCGGACCCTCTTTTACATCTTTAGCTTGCATTATTATGTTCTGTCAGTACGTCAGTAATTACACATAGCTGCTAAAAAAACTCCAGACTCTGGTGAAATGCCCTGTTTCCACGCCTCTTGTCGGGCTTCTCTACATAAGTCTGTACACTGGTTTTGGGGCCTGCAGATTCTTTATAAACAGTTTTATTATTATATTATTATAGTATAGTTTATAAGGGAGTTGTGCAGAATATTACATTTCATTAAACCTATAAAATTAGGAACTGTAGGTATTTTTATACCCTGTACGGTATGGTACAAAGGGTATATTAAGTTTGTGCAAGTCGAAAATGTATTTAACATATATGTAGAAGGATTCGTCGGAGGCTCCTCAAAGTTACCTAAAATATGATCAGGGTGAATAGAGAAATCGAAATACCCATGTCCGTCTGTCTGTCCGTTTGAACGCCTAGATCTCAGAGATGGTAAGAGCTAGATTGACCAGACTCTCACATTAGATCCCATATTATTCCATAGGAGAAAAGTTTATTTTATTTTTTTGATATCAGGGTTAAATTATATAGCTCCCATAGGGGTGTTCAAGACGACCTCGAAAAAAAAAGTTTTAGATGAATAACTCCTTTGTTTATTTGGTATTTAAAAATTTTTTATGGTTCCCAAGTACTGTACCAAATTTCATCAAAATCGGTTGACTATATAATATAGTTCACATAGGAACGATCGGTCAAAAAATAAATGTTTCCTTAAAAATTCTTCTGTTTTTGGTTTTTTATGAAGGAACCGGATTTTATTGCTAGCTTGTGGTACAGGGTATCCCAAAGACGTCCGCGCCCAACCTTACGTACGCCATTTTTACTTCTAAATTTCCTGTCAGTTGGATATCTATATCATTTTGGGGATCAAACCGATTTCCAGCTTATAGTACGTTTTGATCAGGAATAAATGGCACGCTGGAATTTCTATTGCTTAATGTTTTAAGGACCATCCC
This sequence comes from Chymomyza amoena, assembly GCA_037043745.1. Taxonomy (NCBI): domain Eukaryota; kingdom Metazoa; phylum Arthropoda; class Insecta; order Diptera; family Drosophilidae; genus Chymomyza; species Chymomyza amoena. The sequence continues at coordinate 24,353 of JBAMAX010002611.1, forward strand.
AAAAGTCTAAAACCAAAATGGTGACATCATCCCCCCGTAGAGTTTTTCGTTATTTTGACATATGTATGTTTGAGCGATAAATGGGGTCAAGTCGAGTTCTATAAGTCGTAAACAAAATCTTCCAAGGCAAAAAATGTTCAAAATTGATTTTATTTGTATAGGAAGGTATACGCTGAAGTTCATATTTTGGGCGGTAGGGTTTTTTATATTTTTGCCCTTTTTTGTTGCCTATCATGTAAGTATCTCGAGTAGTTTCGAAGTTAGAAAAAGGTGCCAGTTTTTCCTAGTCAACCCCTTTTTATACCCTTTACTAATAAGTACAAAGGGTATACTAGATTTGTGCAATGTGTGTAACGGACAGAAGGAGGCGCGGCAGACCCCAAGTCCTTTATACCAAAATGCTTATCATAATCACCGTCCTTCCGTCGGTCCGTCCGAATGAACGCCTAGATCTCGGAGACTAGAAGAGCTAGAAACATCAAACTTTACCAGCTGGTGCGCATATTTTCTGAGAAGATGAAGTTTGTAGAATCATGTCAATATCTTCTCCCGTTCCCTTCCAGAAGATTTTCGTGGTTTTTGGGCACACCGTTTAATATTTTCAGCTGAAATTGAACAGCCCGATTTAAAGTTAAAGTTTGTGCTCAATGAAGATTTTTTGATTGTTAATTTTTGCTCGGATTTTGATAAATTCCTTAAGTTTTTAAGAAGTCGCTAAACCGATGCGGTATAAGGTAATGCTGATAATTTTGAAGCATACGATCACAGCAAACTAAAGAGTATACACGTACCCTGAAAGTGTATACAAATATTTACATATTTGCAAGGAAGTGAGGGGTACTCAATCTATTTTGCTCAATAAAACGTCAACGTTCTGAAGTGCCTCTCAATTTTCCATTATCCATTAAAATTGGTCTCAAAACGGGGTGAAAGCTTTTTGAGCCACAAAAAAGGGCGCGACACTTTATTATAGGCCATAAAGCAAATCGCACACAATTTTTGAAACTTTGAAAAAGTAATACATATGTACATAACTTTAATATATGTACATACATACAATACATATGTATCAGCTACTATATTTTATTTGAGAAATAAATAGCTTTATCGAGTTGTTTAAAATGCCAACACAAGGTTTAGCTCTTCAATCATGGTTAAAAATGAGATTCTAGGTAGCTTTTGATATATAATGGTAATGGCAATATATAGTATATACATATATATACCTATACACATACATATTACACACACAATAGTAAGTTGTTCATTGTAATTGAGAAAAATGTAAGGCATTTGTTAAGCGGCCCAAAGAGCCAGTCACTGTGTGTAACTTTTGTGGTTTTTTGGTGAATGGTGAATGGTAAGGATACGTTGGTGCGTGTGTGTGACGTGTAGGGGTTTTTTGGGTATTTGGCGTGTCCTAAATGTGGACAGCACATGAGCAATGCCGTTGTGGTTACCAACTCCATTATGGCTGGCCATTAGTTTGCTTTTTCTTTGCTGGGCCCGGAATGGTTGCCCAAGTGCCGCTCTAGGGTAACATCTTTACGTTGACATTCGCATAAAAATCAACACTTACTAATGACTTAATTGTTTCCATTAGAAACTCGTTGCTAAATACATTTAGCAAATTTTTCATACACATTGGTAGTACATGTTGGCATGTGGATAGTTGTAGCTGTGCGTGCTTAGTGCGGCTGGGAGCGGGTAGTAGCCAGCATATCTAAATGAAATCCTGGCTAAATGTCTGTCTATATTGTAATTGGTGTTGTCGTTGTTGTTGGCTGCTAGAACTTACGGCACACACACACAGACGCATACGCACACACAGTCACGCACACATGTAAGTTGTGAGTTCATGTTCTTGTCTCTGTGGATTGGAATTCGGACTGGGACTGGGAGTCGAGACCGAGACTGAGACTGCGACTGAGACTGAGACAGGGACAACACGTGCGCCTGTGCCCTTTTACCCATAAACGATGGCAGCATTGGCGGCTTCATCATTTCATTGTCTAAGCGTGGCGCTGCCAACATGGTCGTTGGGTAGCACTATTGATTTCTGAAAACAACCCTCTGTATGCCGCGTCTCTCGGCAACACACAAAAAAAAAGCCGATTGGAATGGAAACTTTGCAGCAGTCTGCAAGCAGCGCAGTCGCTGTCGACGGCGACGTTGCCGTTAGCATCAACGTCAACGTCTACATTCACGTCGGCATCATAATAATCGGAATCAAAATCAGCATCATTGAACGTGTAGCATGCAGCAGCTCTCTTAATATTTTAGGGGTTGAATGTGGAGCGCGCGCTTCAACCCCGGCATATGTATATAAAATGGCAACATTTTTGCTGGTCCTTGACAGGCGACACTTAAGCTTGCATTTGGACAAATGTGCACAGGTGTTATAGGTGTGTTGACAGGCATTATGGAGCACATTGTTTGCACACCAGCTGGGTATCAACACACCAGACACACTGCTTCATTACCCAGCTCCAAGTAGCTGCATGTGTGTCCTGTCTGGTCTGGCGCGCTGTTACTGAGCTTGGGGCTGGCGCATGCGCAGTTCCTTTGCATGTTTACCTTTTTCGGCAAAGGTTGCTGCCACTGCTACGCTATGCATTTGGCATTTGGATGCTGTGTCTGCTCGCTCTCCAATTTGGAACGTGGAATCTGAATGGCTTCCAGCGGCAAGTATACAACGTGTGTGCTTGTTTGGCTTTGATGCCTCCACATGCAGAGGCGCGCTTTAATGCCGCTCATTCGACTGGGACCAGGCGGCGTTGATGCAGTTGCCATAGCCGCTGCTTTTAGCCGTTTTGCCTTGGACCTGGCTTAGTGCGCTCGACTTGGGATTGTTTGTATTGTGATTTTTTCGAGTTTTTACGATGTGTCTGCGTCTTGATAATGGCCGATGATTGAAGTGTCTCTATGTGCTGGTTGGTTGCTGCTCGTCATTGTTTGGCTGCCTGCCTGTTCCTGTTCCCAACAACAATCTGAGCACCTTCATTTATTTGTAAACAATGGTTTTTTGCTTGTTTTACGATGCGCTCGAGCTACAATGAAGCCGTCATCATAATAAAATACAAAACGTGCTACGAAAAATTTCAACATTAATGGGTGAGTACTGCGAAGTTTTCGATTGGATTGAGTTTGAAACGGAGTTGTCTTTCATACCTTATAAAATGCTCGTGTAGTGTTTAAATAAATTCCCTTAAAAGTGTTTGATTTACGGTTTTGGAAAATGGCAAAATTTGTATTAAAACATAACAGCTGTTCGCAACTAAGATCTTGATGAACTGAAGTCGAAAAGTTATTAAAAGCAAATACTATATCATATATTTCTTATAATTATTATTTAAGTTTGAATACGCGCTTACATCCAATACTTTTAATAAAAGTTGGCGGATATATCAAAATATTACTCATTTATTTATGTTGAAGGCTTGAACCGGATTCTTTAAAGCTAGCATATAAAACTAAACTAAAGTAAACATAAATTTAGTCTAAAAAACATTGAAGGACTATTTAAAAAAAAATTAAGTTTTATGAACAAGAAAAGTTGTTTGAAAAATTTGACTTAAAGAGAAAACAAAAGCCTTCTTAAAACTTTTTAAACTCAAATTAAAAATTTGCGCTAAACACTCAACTATAATATTCTTTCGACATTTTATAAAAACTTTCCCGCCATAACAATAACAATTTTATTTAAAAGCTTTTAATAAAAAATTATTTTGAAAAACCAACTTTACATATTTTTTGGAAATTGGTTCAAAGACCAAAACAAAATCCTACCCACAGCTTTTTAAGCCATTATTATAAATTTGAACTGCGCACTTACTTATGGTATTACTAAGGAATTATTCCAAAAACTTTTCCGCCTAAGGTTTTCGGTTTTTTTTTAGTTCTAAAATATTCCGCGGGAATACACTTTGGGTGTAAGCATGCAAATTTTAAGGGATGTTTGTGTACTTAAGGGATACATTTCGAACTTATGTATCAAAATTTAAAGATTACTCAAGCGGGCGTTGAACCAATCTTAGAAAAACATTAAATATTATTTGTGTTGTATGTACACCTCGCAACAAGGTCGTATATGGTCAGAAGAACAAATGAAATTGATCTAAACTTGTCCGTCCGTCTGTTTGAGAGCCTAGATCTAGGAGATGGTGAGAGCTAGAAAAGCTTTCAGCTAGATCCCTCATAAAAAGTTTATTATATTTTTTAATATTACAGTTATGTATATTATAAAAGATATACATTAAAAGGGATATATTAAGTTTGTGCAAACGCATGTAAGATATGGATGAAGACATCGGGGACCCCCAAAGATACCTTCAGTTTGGTTAGAAGGACAAAAGAAATTGATTTAATGTGTGGCCGTGTATCTAAGCGTCTACATCTTGGGAATATTAAAATTTTTGTAATATCGGATCTATTTTCTATATAAAATTCTCGTGTCACAATGTTAGTTACCATACTCCTCCGAAACAGCTGGACTGATTCTCATGTAATTTTATATTCTATTGGGAGGTCTGAGAATCAGCCAACATCTATTTTTCATACCCCTAAGTGATAAGAGTTGTCCACCCCTAAAATTTTTTAAAATTTTTACCATACTCCACCAAAACGGCTGGACCGATTCTCTTGAATTACCTAGAAATAATTTATATGACAACGTTTGTCGGGTCAGCTAGCATTATATATCGGCCATTGGGGAGTTTCAGAAATTGAATCAAAATCGGTTGACATGATTATGCTTCAGCATTTTAAAACTATTTATGAGTATAAAGTTAAAAACAAAGTTATTTTAAATTTCATGCAATTATTTTATTAATATTATAGTTAACACTAACTGGATTTTAGCTATTCCTATTATAATTAAAGTATTCAACCAAATTACTTATTGTGTCAGGAATGGAATACAAATCAACAAAAATATAAATTTTTTTAAAAGAAATTTCGACTCACTGAATTTTCTGGATTGTTATTATAAAAAATGAAGCATTTGTACCTATGGAGAAACAGTGGCGGAGCCAAGAGGTTAAAGCTTAGCTCCGCCACTGTGCATATATAATACATTCCTAAGTATGAGTTTTTCTGTAGCTTGCGTTAAATTGCATTTTAGCTCCTTATATCGTGTTTTTATACAAGTACCCTCCATAGTAAAAACAACAAAATCTTAACGTTAACAAAAACATACATCCATCCATTACATTTGACAGCATATATACGAGCTCGTATAGCTCAAGTACCTAATTATTCAAAGAAGAGCTACTGTTTATTGAATCCGCTTCTCGAATTGATTTATTTCCACTACATTAGGTCGACTAGAGTGAAACTATATGAGGCATATGATGGCAGCCATAAGGATAAACAGGACTGCATTCAATTATGCTATTTCCTTAATTTGACATAAAGCTAAAGTATGGAATGTGGCGGGAGTTGTTCCATTGGTTTTTAGCTTGTTGTTTGCCTACATTTATAATATTTCTAAATTAAAGACCAAGAATCCAAATCAGTTTTCTTACAAAAAGTACGGCTAGTCAAAATTTTCTAAACAAATTTTCTTATAGGGAATGAATTTTGTCCATCTATAAGGTTTTGATTACTTTTTTTAAAACAGCATTTTTTTCGTCTAGTATTTATATATTTTAGTGAACAAAGGGTTATTAGGCCCTGTGGTAACCGAAATATCCTAAAAAAATAATAATTTTCGGAAAACACATGGTATGTTCAAGGCCTTAGAGAAAATATCCGGGCCACGGGGGAAATCTCGGATCCGGGCCCCTATCAAAAATAATCGTAAAGAATCGTCTCTAGCTTTCGAAACAATTTTTGAATTCCGAAAAAGCATAATACTCTATGTATACTTTGTCGGCCAATCACGTCTTCACATGCCCCCCATTTCCAAAGGGCTCGGAGTTCTCTCAAATGTCCGGTGTACTACAACTTACTGAAATTTGCTGTACTGGTAAAAAATTTCTACCCCATGCATTGTATTTTTCGAGTAAAAAATTCGGTGCATTTTCTCTCCTGGCCCAGACTTCTCACTACAGCGCTGCTTTTTAGCATAATAAAAGCTTGTTCAAGAAAATTTTCGTATTAGATCGCCTATTATTACTTAATTGCTTTATTTTTCGATATCGGGACTATATTAGGGTAACAGGAATTAATTTTTGTGAACTTTCTTCTTAAGTCTCATGACGGCTTATCTTAATTGCCAAGCACCTGCTCAACAAGAACATTCTTTCCTGAGCGGCAAAACGAATTTTTTGAACGAAAGACTTATTTATCGAATTTCGAAGCATGATGAAAATTTATTTTTTTTTTAGCCTGGATTCCTACGTTGCTCTGGCTACAAAAACTTTATAACTGAGTTAAATTTTACTTTGTTATTATATAAATAAATAAATAATAAATAATTTTTTTTAAATGGCAGATGCTTAAACATTTTATGTATCAATTTTATACCAAAATAATTTTTTTTTTAATAACTTTGCTCTCAAATTGTTTCAAATGAATATTTAATGTGTTCATTTTGTTTTTCTTTTTAATCAGCTTTTTTAAAAAATATGATTTTTTTAACTTTTAAATTATAAAATTTATGGAACAAGCTTTCTTAACTAAATTGAAAGATAAATTAAAATGGTGTTAGGGAGAAAGAATTTCGTAGAGTTAGTACTCTCATACCCAAGTTAATATTATTATTATGTTTAAATAAATTAATTTTATTTATTCATTTATTAATTAAATAAATTAATGTTTAATTTTGTATACATTGCTTTGTATATATTATAGTTAAATTAATGTTATGCTATTTTTTATTTTAAATTACTATTTTGTTTCAAGTTTTTAATAAATTCTAATATTTTAAAATTGCATTATTTTCTTCCTAAATATGAAAAGAATCTGATGTTATTTTTAAGCACTTATTTTTATGAAAAAAAAAAAATTAACTATTAGATTATAATTTTTAATCAATATTTTGTTTTGTAAAATATTGAAATTACTATTAAATATAATTTATTTATATACTAGGGAGCTTCGACCCCTGCTTGCTTCGCTTACCAATCCCCTCCCCCTACTTGAAATTAAATTACTTCTTTATTCTTGTCATACCTCTTCTATGATCCTTTACGCATTTGTTCTCGCTTGCGCTCTTTCATATCCTTTTCAGTCAAATTCAACTACTTTCTACCCATTTCGCTAAATTCCTTACTTTATAAAAACATGAGAAACAAATATCTTCTGCTATACACACAACATGTTCTACACTTTAAAAAAGATGAGAAAAAAACCTTTTTAATTATAGAGGGATAATAATTTTTTAATTTAATTTTTTGTAATAATTTATAATAAATAAATAAAATAATGTTCCTAAATTATAAAACATAGCTTGGAATATTTGACTAAAAAGCAAAAAAATGGAAGTAACTTAATCCTGACGGCTGTCCGTTAGCGGAAAAAATTATTATATTATATTATTTTGACATGTTCTAAAAAAAAATAAAAATTTAAGAACTTAGTCTATCTACAAAAATTTTCCAACTATTTCTTTTTCGCGTTATTGCTCGAAGTTCGCTGACAGATTTGTTGGCCTCACTCCTAATTGACTTTCGCCACGAACTTTTTGGACGTCCGCGGTTTCTTCTGCCCTGGGGGTTCCATTCTAATACTCTATGTGCCATTTCGTCGATGGGTTTACGTAGGGTGTGTCCCAGCCAACCATATTTTCGCCTCAATATTTGTTTGTCGATCGGCTGTTGTTTAGTTATTTCCCACAACCGTTCGTTTCGAATCGTTCTTGGGGAACAAACTTTGTTCCTGATTATTTCTTCTTCTGAAAGTTCTAAATTTTGTCTGCTTTCATTTTGTTAATATTCACTTGACAAATAAATGTTTAGATAATAAATAAATTTCACCCAGATTTCCGAAACTGAAATTTTGGAAAATTCTTTAGAATTTCTTCATAATCTTCACGATATAGTATTATAATTAAACACATTCTTATATAGTATGTACCACTCAAATGAAACCCTAACTTAAGCATACATCTGTGTGGCATGTTTGTAAATGCCACTCATGCTTGAAATACATATGTATTTATGTTATACATGTATACAGTTATGCCAGAGCTAATTAGACGCATAAATATGAACGCCTGTGAGTGTGCTTGTGTGTGTGTATATACATATATAAGTAATTGCAGTGTAATTATTGCAGAAATGTTTGTAAAAGATAAATTATTGAATGAATTATCGATGCCAAAAGTGAACATTAATTGAAGTCTCGCCTTTGATTTATGGCTTTCAATTTATAGACGAATATATGTACATACTTTATAAGGCCAGCATCCGTTAACCGCAATCAAAGAGCAGCAAAATTTTGCTGCATTGTAAAAAACAACAAAAACAACAACAGCCGCAGCCAGCAGTGGCTTAAAAGAGAGACAACAACAAAAAATGAACATTGAAAATTATGTCGCATGAATGAAAATGAAAAATGCGTCAATAAATAATAATTTAAATATTTTATGCGCCAAGCATAAAAACGAATTAGCCTCAATGTGCGAAGCGCTTTCGTCCTTTAAGCCAAATATTTGTTCTGCTGCCAGTTAAAGTGGCAGCAAGAAAGAGATGGCTAAATGGCGGCGAGTGGGTGTGCGTGTGTGTGTATGTATGTGTGTTGGAGCGAATGCGCGTATAATTGGGCTTCATGTAAGTGCGAGCGAGTGGGCTGGGCAGCCATACAGTTGAATTGACGTAGGTCGTTGTGCGGGTGTTTGCGGGGGGTTTGTTTGAGGGTTGCGTTTTGCTGGCTGTCATTAATCCCTTTATACGGAGACAAATTCAAACTGCTTTGCTGCTGACACATGGGAGCCGTCGTCGCTGCTGCTGCTGTTGTCGCTCTGCTGCCGCGCTGCTGCTGCGGTGTTTGCGGTGCTGCTCAAATAATAAATTTAACTAATTGCCAAACCGATTGGCAAACAAAGCCAGCAGCAGCAACAACTACAAAAGCAACTACTACAAGTACAATGACAGCCATTGTGATTGCTTGCATTGCTTGCCTTCCTTCCATCTCAAATCTCTCTCTTCGCTGCTCTCTCTGGCGCACTCTTTGTCTTCACACAGCTCTTTTGCCAAAACCTTGGCAAACTTTAATAAAGAGCAATTTCAGCAGCTTGGCTAAAACTTTAAGGGGCGTTCAAAGCCGTCAGAAGCACTGCCATGAATTTATCGGGCTTATGTGCCAGCCAAAACTGAGCTACGAAAAAGTAAAAAAAAAGTTCGTGTCATGCATAAAGAATTCATGCAGAAGGGTGTCGAAGAGCGAATACTCTAAATGTAAAATTGTGAAGGTTATGCCGATGTTACGTAGAAATTATTTAATATTCGTTGCCTGTTCAATAAACATTTACTCCTTATAAATGTTGTTCAAAAAGTAAGGTGACTTTGTATTTTTAAGAAAAAATATGTATTTATTCATCAATATTTATGTTGTCCCCTTTAAAGTAATCCCCCTCAGATACAATACACTTATGCTAAGGGTTTTTCCAATCCTCAAAGCACTTCTCATAAGCACTTTTCGGTATAGCCTTGAGCTCTTCCAGCGATGCAGTCTTTATCTCTTCAATCGTTGCAAATCTCCGTCCTTTCATAGTTCTCTTTAGTTTTAGGAACAAGAAAAAGTCACATGGGGCCAAATCCGGTGAATATGGTGGCTGAGGCATGATTGTGGTGTTTTCTTTCAAACAATCTCTCACAAGCAAAGATGAGTGAGCAGGGGCATTATCGTGATGCAAAAGCCATGAATTGTCACATATTTAATAGTGATATTTTGAGCACTGATATGCGTTTTTGCCCTAAAGATAATGCTCACTAATCAAAAGCTTAAAAACTAGAGGAATATCGCTATCGGACGATTTTCTTTAAAATCAACGTATTTGGTCCAAAAACTTACTTTTTTTTTTGTTTCAAACCAAGATCAAATTCCAAAAATACATATATTTAGAAAATATGCTAATAAAGCCCTTTTATTTGATACCCAACGCAGTAACATTAAAAAAACAATTCAAATTTAGTATGGCGCCCTCTACAGGACTGTTGCTGTGTTGGGTATCAAATGAAAGGGCTGTATTGGCATATTTCCAAAGTATATACAATATATGTTGTTGAAATTTGATCTATGCTCGAAACAAAATAATTTACAAAAGTTAACTTTTTATATTTTTTGTAGTATCTAAACGTCCTATAGAGGGCGCCATATTAAATTTGATATGAGCTTAGAACTAGCTAACAATCAAAATGATTTCAACGATGGCATTAATGTCAATTTATGATAAGCTATTTGTAAGATATACTGATACATAGTCTCTAAAAAATTAATGAACTAAGGAACTATAAATATATTTAAATAAAGATGTATATCAGGGGAGGTGTATATCAGGGAGGAATATACGGATTCATAGTCGCTAAAAAATTAATTAACTAAAGAATTATAAATATATTTAAATAAAGATGTATATCAGGGGAAAGGTGTTTGGGACTTATTAAACCGATACAATAGTAATCATTGGTTATTGGATCAAAAAATAAGTTTGGAAAATCTCTCACATAAATGCAGGTTACAGTTTTAGTGCAATTATTTATTTTATTAAAATTATTAATGCAGTTCGACTTGTTTGATTATTATTTAATTGCAACTCGACTACTTATAATTTTTTAACAAGTCAACAACAATTAATTTTTAATTGAAACTTTGTATTCCGTCAATCAAAATTTTTTTAATTCTTTAAAATAAAGTTCAGCCTTTGGGCTACTGTAGCGGATTAGTATAAACATTATTGTGGACCTTTAAATAATAAATTAAATATAATTATAATTTATTTGGTGTATTAATATTAAAAATGAGAAACAAGGATGGAAAAATCATTTTCTTATATGAAAAAAAGTTTCTGAAAAGACTAAAAATTATAATAAATATTTTTATACCCTGTACCGTATGGTCCAAGGGTATATTAAGTTTGTGCAAGCCGAAAATGTATGTAACATATAGAAGGAGACGTCGGAGACACCCCAAAGTTACCTAAAATATGATCAGGGTGAATAGAGAAGTCGATATACCCATGTCCGTCTGTCCGTCTGTCCGTCCGTCCGTCCGTCCGTCTGTCCGTCCGTCCGTCCGTCCGTCTGTCCGTCCGTCCGTCCGTCCGTCTGTCCGTCCGTCCGTCCGTCCGTCTGTCCGTCCGTCCGTCCGTCCGTCCGTGTGAACGCCTAGATCTCAGAGATGGTAAGAGCTAGAGTTACCAAACTTTCACATTAGATCCCATATTATTCCATAGGAGGCAAGTTTATTTTATTTTTTTGATATCGGGGATAAATTATATAGCTCCCATGGGGGTGTTTGAGACGACCTCGACAAAAAAAAAGCGTTTTAGATGAATAATTTACTTTAAAATAACTTTTTTCAAGAAAAATTGGCTATATTTCGTTTTTTAATAAAGATATCCTAACCAGATTTGGCGTTTGGAAATTTTTTAGACCACTTAAGCAATGTGCCAAATTTGAACAAAATCGGTGGACTATATCATATAGCTCCCATAGGTCCGATCTTCCAAAACATCGATTTTTTAACAAAATTTGTTGTGTTTCGTTTGTTTGTTAAGATATTGGGACCAAATTTGACATTCGTGAGTATTTTATAGTTCCTAAGCACTGTACCAAATTTAATCCAAATCGTTTAACTAGATCATATAGCTCCCATAGGACCAATCGGTCCAAAAACACGTTTTTTATACAAAATTCGATGTGTTTTGTTTGTTTGTAACGATATTTGAAATAACTTTGGCATTCATATCTTTTTTAAGGTATTTAAGCACCGTGTCAAATTTTATTGAAATCGGTTGACTATATCATATAGCTCCCATAGGAACGATCGGTCAAAAAAAAATTTTTGCTTAAAAATTCTTCTGTTTTTGGTTTTTTGTGAAGAAATCGGACTTTTTAACAAGCTAGTGGTACAGGGTATTCTAAAGTCGTCCGCGCCCGACTTTATGTCCGCCATTTTTTTTTTAAATTATATTTTTTCATTAAAAATAAATCGACTTAAGTTTAACACAAAAAAAAATTAATAGCCATTTCTTAAATTATCTATTTCATATTTTATGTAAATTCGGTTTATTTGATAAAGATCTTTATTAACTTAATATAACTTTTTATAAAAAAAATAATGACTAAAATTAATATTTCTTTTGCTTTATAAAAAATTCCCAAACTGAATTTTAAATTTTACCTGCTTCACGCTTAATCGTGGCCTTTCCGTAGATTTTTTTAAGTGACTATAAATTTAAAGCTTATAAAATTCGCCATGCTTAAATCTAGTTATTTATGTTTAAAATTATAAAAAAATAATACTTGCAGCTTTGCTTGATACTGACCAAATTTGTAACTGCACTAAAAACTACAAAAGTATCTATAACGAGTTACCAAAAAAAAACGCTTGTTAACTGAAGTGCATGCCATGTTTTTGGACTAGTGGCATTCAAATGGCACACGGCAGCTGGCGGGCGGGCAGGCAGGGGCAGCCATTGGCCATGGTGGTGGCGCTTTTAGGCAACGTGGCCAACATTTTTGGCAACGCACCAAAAATGTGTAACGCACTTTGAATTCCAAAATGGTTTTGTTCTTTTTTTTTGGCCAGTGCCACAGCCAGTAACAGAAAAATACTAGGACGCAGCTGGTGCGCCGCCATTACCAAAGAACCTTTTGGGTGCCCTCTCCCAGGCCACTCCTTATCTATGGCCATGGCTATAGTGGCTGTGCTACACTTGAATGGCTCTTTGTAATGGTAACGGCCAGTTAAAAAATTTCATGTGTCGTTTTAATATTTTAACCAATTTAGATAACTGTTTCCATTTGCAATTAAAATGCAGATGCACTCGCAATTGCAGTATAAAAATTTTGCACGAACTGAAATTAAAACTTTTCCTTGACGCTCATGACAGGGCTGCCCTGCCCCCCTGCAATCCCGAGCAGGCACCGACCCAGCGCCGAGTTTGCACTTATCTGCAGTTTCGATATCACGTTTTTTGTATCTTTTTTTTTACCAAATTAAAAACGCAATAAAGCAAAATGAATAAAAAAAAAAATACACACACAGCATGCCGAGCTGCAAACGAATTTGCATTTTAAAAGTTTTTGCACTGGGCGTGTTTGCATTTTATTTTTTGTTTTTGTTTTCTTTCCTTTTTTGCTGTTGTTGTTGTTGTTGTTGTTGGTAGTCGAACGCGGTTTCTCTTTCCCGCTTTCTTTTGCGCCGGAAGTGCTGCAACCCAGCGCCATTTTGTATTTTTTGCTGCTGTTGTTGTTGCTGTTGCTTTGTGGGTTGTTGTATTGCAGTTGGCAGGAAGTGTGCAGACGTTTTGAGTTAAATGAAAGTGGCAAGGAATATTTTTGCTACATGCCACAAACATAATTTCATATCTCTAACGGATGCGAGCAAACAGTGTATATATATATACGAGTATATAGGAGAGGTATGACATACATATGTATTTAAACTAATGGTCATCAGCATTTAAGTTGTTGACATTTAGTAAATCTAAAAAAAAATACAATAAAATAGTTTTTAATGGAATACTATTGGAGGCCTCTATAGGGATAGAAAAATTCAAAAGTTAAGAAAAATAAAAATTAAGCATGTTTAAGATTGATAAAAGGCGGGCACTGGCATCGCTAGTTCAAGGACGCTATTTGTCATAGAAAGTCTCTATTAATTAAAGATACTACCGTTCGGATTCGGCTATAAACTGTAGGTCCCTGTTCTGTTCGAACAGTTATTAATAGACAACCCCATGCCAATCTCAGGGAATTATATATCGCTTTAGATCACTTCAACTAAAAGATAAAGGGTGATTCAAGTTACGGGTCCCGTACGTGAAATTAATCGCTCACCAAATTGACCTCGCAATAGAGCCATTGTTTCATTGGCAATGTGGACTGGAGCGCCATCCTATTGGAATCAAATGTCGTCGAGATCACGGGCAACAATTTCAGGCAGTAAAAAGTCCGTTCGCATCTTGCTCATTTTAAAAAAAATACGGACTAATGATTCCACCAGCCCACAGATCGTACCAAACCGTTGTTTTTCTTGGATGTAATGGCAGCTGGTGAACCTCTTCGGGTTGATTTTCTCCCCAAATACGGCAATTTTGCTTATTCACTAAGCCGTGGAGCCAAAAGTGGGCCTCATCACTGAACAAAATTTTGGTCGAAAACAACGGATCTTCATCGATCTTACCAAGAGCCCATTCACTAAAACGGCGACGTGCAGGAAGGTCATTCTGCTTCAATTCTTGCGTGAGTTGAATTTTGTATGCTTTCAAGCCGAGATCCAAATGTAAAATGCGCCAGGTGATTGAATACGGCAGGTCAAGTTGCTGAGATCGGCGCCTAATCGATTCCTCGCGGTCATCGTGAACAGTCAGCTACCGCCGCTATATACTCTTCACTACGTGCTGGATGTGGTCGATTTGGTCGTGTTTCATCAAATAATGAATACTGGGTTTCAAATTTGGTGATGACGTTACAAATTGTCGGTTCGGTGTGTCGATTATGTTGACCATAAGTCGATCTCTGCGTACAAAAAACATTCTTTGCAGAACGCTGATTTTCGTAGTACAATTGTACAATTTGTAAACGTTGCTCGGGTGTAAGTCTTTGCAAGATGATTTGCCAATGAATACTGAACAACTTGCCTTTGACAGCTGTCATGGATCACGCGTGATCCACACGAAAATCCCTACTGGAAAAAAAGTCTTAATGAATAACTCATTAGATATGAACAGTAGAAGCATTCTATGGTTTCCTCTAATTTTACGTCCCCAAATCTTTACCAGAAACCTTTAACCCTCACATAAGTCACTTCGTTCGTAGCTGCCAATTTAGAGCCATAATAAATGAAAGAATAGAGAACAGGGAACTAAGTCTATGCGGACACCTTCGTCTGCTTATCAGAAGATACCCTAAAAAAAAAACTAATTATCTGTCAATATTTTTACTATTTGATTTGATTATCTCTCAATCCAGTTACGTAGATAGGGGCATCAATGGCATCAGTCGCCTATAAAAATAGTAAAAAATTGCCCTTCAAAATTTAAGAGAAATATTAGTTTGGTACCCATAATAAATCTATCAAAATAAATGAGCCCGGCAGACGTTGTCCTGCCCAAACTTTTTGAATACTCTTTAAGTGAATAAACATCGTAAGTTTCTCTAGTTAGATTATATAGAAAAATATTAAATTTGTAGATAAGTTTGCAGCTCGATGCAAATTTGTCTTAACCAAATTCTTTCACTTTCATTGCGATCTTCACGTTCCTGAGCAGTACGAATAGATTGATAATTCATTGGATTCGTTGCATTTCTTCCAATTGAAATACATCATGCATTGATCGATTAGGAGACGGCATTCCCAATTGTCCTAATGCTTTATTAGTGGGATATTTAGATTTTTTTTTTTAAAAGATTAGTAAGATACAATTTTTGTTGCTGTAAAAATCGAAATTCAATTTTTTGGTCAGAATTCATTGTGTGTGTTTCATCTTAATCCACACATTTGTGAAAAGCTTGATCAAAATTGGTTTATTTTTTTCTATAGCAACCATACAAAAATCAAACCTACATTCTGTTTTTCAGAAAAACTCGAAATTCTAAGTCTTGGATCATTATACCAAAGTAGAAAAAACTGTTTTAAGAATAACTAGTAAATCCGTCAGACTTTGTCCTGCCCAACCTTGGGTTAGAACCATAGTTGCTGCCGGAAGATTTTTCAGTATAAATACGAGGTGTGTTCAAAAAGTAAGGCGACTTTTCAAATTTCGCGGGCAACGTATTTTCGATTATCGATTTTTTTTTTATTTTGTTGTGCTGGTACACTCTTCCCGAACATCTGTACCAAATTTCAAGTAAATGGCATATTTTGTTTGGTTATAAGTGTTTTGCGTGCTCGGCGATTTTTTTTCGGCCTTGGCTCTTCTGGCCGCTTCCATTGGGACGATTGGGCTTTGGTTTCGATATCATAACCATATACCCATGATTCGTCACCAGTTATGACCCTTTTGAGTAAATCCGGGTCGACGTTGACGTTATTCAACAGCTCTTGAGCGATGCTCATGCGACGGTTCTTTTGGTCAAAATTTAGCAATTTCGGAACAAACTTCGCTGACACACGTCTCATGCCCAAAACGTTAGAAAAAATTTCATGGCACGAGCCAAGCGATATACCGATATCCTCAGCAACTTCTCTGATAGTGATTCGACGATTTTCCAAAACAATTTTCTTCACTGCTTGAACGTTTTCATCAGTTGTTGACGTGCTTGGGCGTCCAGAGCGAGGCTTGTCATTGGCTTAAAACCTCCGTATTAACAATCTCTAATACACGCAAAAATCTGGTTTAAAATTCATAGACGCGTTCATGAGAACACCCGTAACACGTAAAGGATAAGTTTTCTTTATATTTTTAAGCCTAATATATCTGTTTCTCGTTTGTTGTTGATGGGATAGTAAGAAATTGCAACTCTACTACTACCATAGTTCGAGTGGCCAACTGGCCCAGAAAAACAGGGACATAGTCCGGTTTTGAAGCCATTTTTTAAGCACGATTTTAAGCAAAAGGCACAAATTTATAAAAATTACCTGTAAAAGGTAATCGTCTAATAAAGTTGAAGAGTTTCGGATTTCAGTACATATTTTAGAAAATGTCGCTGTTTCGCTTAAAATTGAGTTGGTCACACTAATTAAACTCCTTTACATCAAAGTTCCGAACGGTCGAAAAAAGTTGTTGGGAACATAGTTAGCGTATTAATGAAGATATTTCAATCAGAAGTTTTATACAATATCGTAATCGGATTAAATTTGGTACACATATTTTTTCTTTGCTCTAAGTCGCCCGGGTCGGACTCTACTCTACTACTCAGAAATTTTTTTTAATCGAATTTACTAACTATATAAATGAAATAAGCTATTAAATAATTCAATCCCCAACCTGAAGGCCTTGTTGCTCTGGCTTCAAATACTTTATATTTTAGAATTAAATTCTTATTTATAAATAAATAAATAATTCAATCCTAATAAATCGACTCAACGATATCCCCAAACATCATATAATTTACACATACATTCACTTTTTAAATCATAGCTACAAAAGCTAAAAAGATTCTTTGAAATGAGGTTATAGAAACCGAACCTGATTGGATAAATCATTAATTTATTAATTTAAATATTTTCATACAAAAATTCTCTCTATTATTTCTTAAGTTGTTTTCAATATTTGTGAATTAGATTTCAGTGTATTTCTCATACACACCGAAAGTTAATATGAGAATAGTACTGTATACTTATATTCTAAATTTTGCTTGGATAAATACAAGAACTTGGTGTGAACTTAGCAATAAGCAAGAATTTGGAAGGATTATTTTGTTATAGAGCATATTTGGGGTATTCACGATTGTAAATGGAACTGGATAGATTATATCGTTGCTGGTAATTTGAGAAGCTGCAAAGTTGTAGATTCATTTTCATAATCAAAACGCTTTTTCATTTTCAAATACATGTAGGATATAAACTAATCTGAGACTCTAGCCCGATGGGTGAACTTTTTTATCATATGTTTCTAGAAGAAAACGTATTGGAAAATACGCTTTTCTCAGCATTGTCAACACTTAAACTGTTCGGAGTTTGCTAGCAAGGCGCCCACAGAATTTTTCCTAACTGGAGGCAAGTCAAGTATATTGAAAATAATTGTTTATTCACGACGTACATAAAATTAAGATAATTATAAAGCATCACACGTTGGCATTATGTTTGATTCTACCTTACATTTGCTAATAAAAATATAACGAAGAATCTAGTCAAAATTTCAAAATTGATTTCCGAGATTTCCCAACAATAGAGTACCGATTAATATATTTAAAGCTGCGATTCTGAAAAACAAAACGCAAAAATATCAAAAGTTTGGTTATTTAAGAATTTTAGGTTCTTGGCAAAAATCCCATTTCTCATCAATTGACCTGAACTTGAAGCAATTAAATACATAATTTGATTCATCAAACTGAACTGCTAAACTAACAAAAAGGACGTTCACGCTTTAGGCAGTTGAGTTTTTGCGCAATATTTAAGCTCAATACAAAAGCAACCGTGAATACCTCAATTGGTTTAACTTAAAGCGCAAAACATATTTACATTACGTTTGTTAAGCGTATTTCCAAACTCTTGTTGTGTTTGTCAAAAAATAAATGGCAAATTCTATTTACAACCTATAATTATGGTACTTAAATGCATTAGGACTGTCAATTTATAAGCAAGATTTGTGACATGCCACAAATGAGCAACATTTGCATTATCATTATAGATATAGTTTTATCTCGTCTTATTTTTTCTTTCATAAGAGAGAGACCAAACCAAATTGTTGGAACACTGAATTTTTTATAGGACAATTTACTATACCATATTCGGTTTGTCTGATCCGAGCGGCTTGGTAAAGCCGAAGCCAAATGATATGCAATTTATCTACGAAAATCTAGCGGAATCTGCTGTGTAATGAATGTCCCAGATATGCTCATACATAAATCCGCGTTTGTAGGAATTACTCCTAGGTATGGTATGAGACAGTCATGATGGGTTGGGTTGGGAGTAGGACGTTCTGTATCTGTACAAGCTGCCATGGCATTGGAGCTTGTACGCGTCAGAACATTATTTGCTTTAAGGGTTTCATTATAACATGCATTGCACGCTTTTCTTTATCGCTTTGCACATCAAGCTGCTGGAACTGTTGTATCTATCAACATCAAACTGCGCCACGAGGACACAAAACAACGTAGTTTTTGTTGTTGTTGTTGTTGCTGCTGATGGGGCACGCCCAACATCCACTCCCACAACGAATTCTCTTACAGCTTCGGGCCGGGTGGCTTTCGGTACGGTCGGGCGTAGTGCGTAGCATTCAGCAAGCTTCATTTTGCGCCATGAGATTCATGTCCGTGTGTTGCGCCCACAAGCTATGGGACAACCAGCGCAAACATCGTGAGCTACATTAAAATGTTGCCATTGAGCTCTGCTGGCAGGATGACGGCCAGGACTACTGCCAGTGCCATGGGTAACAAACACTCTCTCTATGCCACTGTTTACTGTTGCTGCCACCAAGCGTCAACACCAAAGTCGCTCCTTAACTGCTGCCAGGCAGCCACGTCCACTCTCCACTCTCTGGGTGTGGAGGGGAGTCGTCCTTATGCATATACTGCCACTCCGTCGTATGACTACGACTCTGTGCGTATAAATAAACTGCCGCAATCGCCAGCAGCATCGTCGCATCTGCAATTGCGTATTTTTGCGCTAGGGATAAATCTAGATATGGTTATGGGGGCACGGGTTGCGGGCTATGGGATTTACTCAGTCTGTGTCTGTTTTTTTTTTGCTGTATTTTTTTTTGTTATATATGTACTCGTAGCTGATGTGGCCTGTGCGGGCGTCTGGTATCTGCATTGGGTTAGAGGTGTGTCTGGACTTTCCATCTTTGCTACTTGTTTGACTTGTTCGAGTTGGTTGAGTCGTTATGGCTGCTGGTCGGTGTTGGTATGAGCGGGTTTGGTTATTTCCTAGCTTGGCCTGGCTAACCCAAGGCTAGAGCATAAAATTTGCATACAATTTGCGTTATTTTTGTTTTATTTGGCTTTCCATTGCCATTTAGCCGTGGTGTGTTTTATGTTAAAGTTGTCGTAGTTGCTCCGAGTTCTTCTGCGGGTGGTTCGTACTATGTGCTGGTTACACCCATTAGCACCCACTCCTACTGGGTAATTTAGTATATTATCCATAAAGTCATATGAAACACTTGCCATTGAACAAATGCAAAAAATGTGTTAAGAGCTCAATATAAGACAGGTATGTATAGCATTATATACTACATATAAGATTATTCGTGTAGAGAACATAAATATCTATAGCAAGCTCGCAGGGAAGCAGAAAATAAGTTATTTTTATAAAAATTTAACCTTACGGCAAAGTCTTTTTTATAACACTTACAATTTTTCTGTTTTTCAATCTATTCAAGGCGACTGTTTAATGAAGAAAAAAAGCTGAAGGTCTGGCATTATGTCAAAGAAGGCATCTTACGATCTATTTCTGAAGTGCTGAAGTTTCGATGTGCTAAAATGTAAGTTTGTTTAATATTTCATGCATCTCCAACCCTTAAAGCCAATTTCCTGTCCGTATAAAAATAAGTATCTCAAAAACTATAAAAATATATAGTATAAATTGCCATTTATTTAAAGGTATTGCAAATCCATTTTATTTAATTTAATTTCACTTACTTTCTCGTGCCCGTTTTGAGCCCGTTTAGAGCGTCAATCTATAAATATATTGAACGGCAGCGCAACTCGTATGCATATTTTTCAAGGAGCGGAAAGACTTTAAAACGTTCTAGCTTGGGGACTACGAGTTACTTACTACTACTACTGCTACTACTTATTCTGGACTCCTAAGTGGAGCATAAAGCCTCAACAATCAAGTTAAATCTAACTCGGTTATGCGCATTAACATTGACGTCATTTCATGTATAATTGGCTTTTCGCATTTCCGCTTCGATTGTACGCCTCCATGTCCTAGCTGGCGCCCAGGGACGTCTAGAACCTTGTGGGTTCCAGCGGACAGCTTGTCGAGCGATGTTGTTATTTGGACGTCTTAATGTGTGGCCTATCCAGTTCCATTTGCGGCGTTTGATCTTATTACGCTACTTGTGTTTGTTCGGTGCGTGACCATAAATCATTGTTTAAAATTCTTTGCGGCCACCAAGTTCGCAGAATTCTTCTTAGACACCGGTTAACAAACACTTGAATCTGAGAATTTATCCTTTCCAGGATTCGCAACCGTAAAAGATCACAGACTTCACATTAGAGTTGAATATGCGAAGTTTCGTTTTGGTGGAAAGTTGATTAGATTTCCATATGGGGCCCAAATCTCCCTTTGCAAATGCGATTTGGCGTCTTCGTCCGCACCGCTTTTGTTGATAACTACGCTGTCCAGAAGAAAGGAGCGAACGCTACCCAACCTTTCATTCTGTAGTGTAATATTGGGATCCGTAGTCGCGGCGAATCCGCTGCACATGATTTTCGATTTTGATACTATTGATTTCCAATCCAACTTTACGCGATTAGATGTTGATATTTTCAAAATTGTCTTGGAGATCGGTAGCACTTGTGGCATAATAAGCATAGATCGTCTGCGTATTCAAGATCTTCTAACTGATTAAACGGGCTACATTGTATGCCTTTGCGCCCCGTGAGTGAATAATCTAAGTACCTCGTCTAAAGCCAACACGAAGAGTAAATGGTGATAGCACGCATCCTTGCCTAACTCCAGTATTTAATCGACAATGGATCAGAAAGTAGACTAGAATGGCTGACCCAATACATGTGAAGTTATTATATGTGGCTTTGATCAATGTTGGTAACCTTTTCTGGCATGCCTCGAGTTAAGTAAAGTGATCCACAGAAAAAGGCGTTTAAAGCTATCAAACGCTTTCTTAAAATCAGCGAAGGCTGCCGTTAGATTGATGCACTTGAAACATCGTTGCATTGCTCAACAGATAGTGCGAACTGTATTTATTAAGTCTAATACAGGAAGCTGGTTAGGGCGAAAACTCAATACTTGGTATTTCCCGGAGCGTGCCTTCCAAGCAAGGGAGATACGATTCATAATCAGCGACTTTCAAGACTTTTGCTCGGAACTGAAAGAAGTTTTATCCCTCTATAATTATTACAATCTGAGGCGTCGACACTTTCTTGGGAATCTTCAGCTTCTTCGTTCCAGCTATCTCGGAAGTATTTCGGTTCTCCATATCTCCTGTAAGATAGGTAACCAGTTGTTCGCTGTTCACACTTTAAAAACTCAGCATGAACTATTATCGCTCCCAGGGGCTTCTCATTGATTCTTAAGTGTCCTCATAATAGCTGGTGTACATAGACATTTTCAGATGGTCCTTAATACATTAAGTAAGAGAAATTCCAGCATGCAATATTTTCCTGGTCAATCCCTTTTTTTAGACCAACATATAAGGCTTTACAAAAGGGATTTCAGTTTGGCCTCTATTTTTGCCAGTAACTGATTGTATCACCAGTTGTCCCATAATTAGGTGAAAGCGAAGAACTAAAACCTATAAGAATTAAAATGTCGAAAATAAATAACAGTCGTGGGAGGTGTAAGATTAATTCTGAATCTACGAGATTCTTGAAGCTTCTCCCATGCTAATATACCTACATATATGGGAAAATGTAACACGAAATAATTTTTTGGATCTTTAATTGATATTTCCAATGCACAATTTTTGAAATCACGTCTTTGATTACCGCCGCCTACTTGTAATTCTTGCTATAGCATAATCTATACAGATATCGGGTTGACTCTTATCCCAAGTGGAGAGACTTGGGCTGATGGCATCCCCTGTGGAAACCCCCTGTGGCAACAATGGTTCACGGATGGGTCCAAAACTGAGCAGTGTGTAGGTGTTGCAATCGTTGGACCCAACAACAGAATCTCTACCGCAATGGGCATTTGGCCCAGCGTCTTTCAAGCGGAGATTCATGCCATAGAGATCCGCGTTCTTAGTATCCTTCTCAAGGTAACTAGGGGCGCAAACATATGCATTTTTTTAGATGCTATTAAGGCATTGTCAACCTGGAGCATCTCCGCCAGGATGGTTAAAGAATGCCATAACTACCTCTAAACCCTGTCCGCCCGGAACAAAGTCGTGCTATGTTGTGTGCCTGGACACTCGGGAGTGGCTGGTAACACGATTGCTGACGATCTAGCACGACAGGGTGCCTCCACCCTGACTACATCTCCCGCCCCGTTTTGTGGTATTGGTTGGTCCACGATCAAAACCATGATAAACAAATGGGCCGCAGGAGAACATAGGAGATACTGGTTCACAAAAGTGCTCGTCAAACCTCTGGATATGATCAAGACAAAAGGTCTTGGCAGAGCGGACCTAAAGCTCCTGGTAGCTTACCTATCTGGCCACCACACTGTTAGTTTTCATCTACAGAAAATTGGCCTATCGGGCTCTTCAGAGTGCAGGCTCTGTGTAGAAGACTAGGAAACCACCAAATATATACTCTGTCACTGTCCAGCGCTGGTATGGGACAGAGCCTGTCACATGGGAAAGGAACGGGTTAGTTTCTTCCATTTCAGGTCAATACCAACAAAAGACCTACTGCTATTCATGCGGAAAGCGGAAAGTCAAGGTACAAAAGACCTTTTGGTCGCAGTGCCCCACCTCTCTGTGAGGAGCCCTTTTACGGGATGAAAAAAATCACGTTGACTCATTGTTGACTAGCCGAAACTTGCTCACTTTAAACCAATCTCTGACTGCTTGATGGCTCAAGCTTCAAAAGAGTTTATTGTTTGTAATTATTTACTTTGACCCCAACTGAAACATAACAATTGGCTAAACAATCGAAGGGATCTGGTCACCTTTTATATTATATGTAACATAAATTTATTAAGTACACCACTGTACATATATATTTAAACGAGTATATAGCTATACATAAGATGCATCGTATTGTTATGGACATGACTAATTAATTCTTTAATGCACTCGAAATGTGCGTTTAACATTAACGTAGTACATTTACGGAACTGCTTTTGTATTATTGTGGATATTAAAATGGCAGTTTGCATAAATCCAGCGACAACGTTGTACCCGACAGTGAAAAGATATGGCTAATGAGGCTGTCTGGTTGACTGCTCCGACACTGGTCAACTGGCTGAAGGGTCGCCTATACAGCTGGTTTGTAGCCCAAACTGTTAGATGGTTGGAGCTGAATCTGTTTGGAGATTTTAATTATCTTTTGTATTTATGCTAATTCATATTTGAGTATGTTGTGTGTGTGTGTGTTTGAACATGTGAGCACATCTGTAAATGTATCTGGCAGTTGTATCTAGCAGCTGTATCTGCAGCTGAATTAATACGTTTGTGCAGCGGCTTGCATGCAATTATGGTTGTTTAATTTAAGCCAAATTTATGGGCTGTCCTGTCCGCTAAATAAGTTGCCAACAGCAAATAAGTTCCTTTGCAGCGTAAATTTAAGTACTATACAACACTACTTAATGCAACAACAAAAAAAGTAGAAAACACAACAAACTTAACAACACAAAACTAGCAAAATAAAAATGGTTGAGACTTTTTCCAAATAGCCTGGAAATAGTGGAAGCGCGGTTGGGGGTGTTATGTGGCGGAGGGATAAATGTGGCAGGCGAAATTACTTTTGCATCCGGTGCATTTCGGTGTGAATCGCACCGCAAGGTCCTCTTAAAAACCTCAAAGCGTGAGTTTCATGGCGATTTTTACAGTTGCTTTCCGTTCTGATGAAGCCATTTCGCAGCGGCGGCTAAGTGAAAATACGAGCGCACATCAGCAGCTTCCGTTCTGCTACGACAAACCAACGTCCCGTCCCACGCCCCCCCGTCCGGAACATGATGCCTGACGTGGATGTTGATGCCGTTGCTGTTGCTCTGAAGAAGCTCGGAAAGAAGTGACTACAGCTACACGCGCTCGTTGAGAGCTTGCATTCAATAGAATGGGGACTCGACATGGAGCAAGTGCAGCATCAGGAGAGCAGTAGCTAAGAGAGTAGTTTGATAAGTCAGCATAAATGTCTTTTTGTACATATTTAGTTTTTGATTTTTGTTCCTTTAACTTTTATTTGGAGCATAGGACGTCTTGACCATTCGGTTGCAAGAAATATTTCAGGTATGTTGGTAATAGAATCCCTATATGTACCTTTAAGCAGGTGTTAATTTCCCACTGACGCTATCCGCCACTTGGGGACGCGTCCGATGGGAGACAGACAACTCCACCCGGAGTTCTTCAAAAACTAGAAAATAGAAAATACTCTGTAGCGCCCATATGAGAAAAGTTGGGTGGATGACACAACAAGACGGTTTTCTTAAAGACGACCTCTACATTCGATCCAAATTTCTTCCAGACAGTAGTTTCTTCAGGATAGGAAACTGTCTGTAGCGACCAGTTCAGAAGAGTTGGGTGGATAGGACCAAAATTGGTTTTGTTAATGGGTTTTTTTTAATAGACGACCACTTCATTCGATCCAAGTTTCTTCCAAACAGCAGCTTTTTTAAGGTTGTTACTCTCATATCCGTAGATTGGGAATAGGAAACAGTCTGTGGCGACTAGTTCAGAAGATTATGGTGGATGGGACCAAAATAGGTTCTGTCAATGCGATTTTCTTACGGTCCACCTCTTCTTCGAGCCAATTCTCTTCTAAACAGCAGTTTCCTTAGGTTTGGTAAAACAAAATAGTTTCTTGAAGCCAAATTTGAACAGCACTGTGGTTGGGACAACAGTAAGATTTCTTAAGACGTTTGTTTCTCACCACTATTTGTGCCCAAATATTTCGTTAGGTTTGGTAATCCTATATAGACTAATCGCTAGGAACCAGATCTTCTGTGTCTGGTGCAGCTTTTTTTAAAGGGGTTAATTCAGCAATCACCCCATTATTCTACCGAAGCTTAGAAACTAAAATAGTCGTTTGCAATCCTATATAGACTACTCGCTAGGGACCAGATCTTCTGTGTTGGATGCAGTTTTTTTAAAGGGGGTTAATTCAACAATGACCTCATTATTCTACCGAATCTTAGAAACTAAAATAGTCCCTTGGTTCAAGATCTGATCTCCAACCCAAATATCTTACCGTTCAGTCAACTTCCCATCATGGCGAAGCGTGAGCAGACCCAAATATTATATGGAAAATCTTCAAAAATTTTCCGATACGGTTTCACAACACCCTTTTTGGGTGAAGGGGGTGAATTGAGGGGCGGCAAAATTTGAAAATTTGAATTGATTTGAGATAATCACAATCGCATTTAATATATTTTTTCTTTTTTTTGTGAAAAAAGGGCGGCAAGTAATGGATTGCCTAGGGTCGGCAAATATTTAAATCCGCCACTGGGTGTCTATTTTGACGATCAACAGCGTCACGTAATGTAGGGATGATCCCTTACCAGATGTTACTCCTTACAAACAAGTGCATTCAAATTTGTTAAGTAGAAAATTTCAAACAGCGCTGACTTATCAAACTGCCCTCGCAGCATCAAATGGAATGCTCGGTGCAGCGCAGCGTACAAATTGAAAATAAATGGCGAAGGCCTCGCAAAAATAATTTGCCATTTTGTTACATTTTTCTTGGTTGCTTTCATTACATGAGTCTACAACTGCTACCAACATATAACCGGAGGCACACTGGCCCTAATGGCTGTGGTTGGAGCTGGGGTCAGCAGTTGGCCTGCCTTTTTGTTTTGGGGTTTTTTGAAGTCAAAAGGCGCCATTATAGTACGTGGCCAGCGCCTGCCCATAACTCACTGGGAATGACCTTCTTTTGCAGTCAAATAACAGATGGGCAACAGGAGTGAGCCCCCAGTAGTCCCCCAGTTCAGTTGCCCAGTTTGGTAAGGTGCTGCTGCTGGTCAGCCCTTTTAATTCCCATACAAGGTTGCTTGCAATATCAGAACAAGGCCGCAGATGGGAACAAAAAAAATGCTATACTTTGTACGAAACTATCTGTTCTTTAGCTCTTTTAAGCGATTGCCAGCCTGTGATAAATTGTTGTGCTAATTTAATTAAACTTTACGGCAACGTTGTGTTCCTTTTGCCGCATGACTTGCCAAATTTATGTATCCTGGCTGCAGCAGTTGCAGCAATTCTCAGCCACTAGCTGCCACAGAATAAACCAATCGAAAGAAAGTCTGTAGATAAAAGATTCAATTAAGTTAAAACAAATTATTAGCCAAAGACTGTGAATCTTTAAGTTTGTGACAAGTGTCTAGCAGTTTTTAGCACTTTTGCAGTCTAACGTTGAAAAACAAAAACAAAAATTTTAACTTGATGATTTTTTAGTGAAATTTATTATTTCACTTAAATGGTTTGCAGTGATATTCATATAGAGCAACTGTATCGCTTTAGATGCATCTTTGGGATATTTCTTATTTCTAGCTTTTGTAAATTAGAGGAACGGAATGACATGACAACATTCCTGGAAACGAGCTGGCAGATAAACATGCAAAGACCGGCGCAGCAACACCGCTAATCGGACCTGAACCAGACTGTGGGATTGGTAACCATATGCTACGGGAGCTACTGAAAATGAAGAAGGATAACAAACGACTGCTCCTCTGGGCACAAATACCAGGGCTTAAGCAGTCCAAAACCCTCCTCTCCAATTGCAACCAAAAGAGGTTCAAAGTCCTGAGAATCCTGACGGGTTTCTGACGGGTTAGTGTAGGCTAACTTAACCTTAAATAAAATTACCATAGCGGATAGTGGTCTAGTGTCGCTTCTACAGCATGGGGAAGAAACTTCAGTGGTTTTATTATGTGAAAATATGGCACTCACCTGTAAATGAAATAAGCTCCTGGGGACATGTACGTTGTTAGCCTAAGTCCAAGTAAGATACTGGAATACAAGCATGCCATAGGACTTTTGGAAGAGCTCTGATCGATGAAGGGGGTACAACGGATGCACTTGGGTCGCTGTACATTTTACACTCAGTAATAATAATAATAAGAGGAACGTAATGCAAAAAACATTTTATATATGTTTTTTTTCCGGAAATACCTCATTAGTATCGCATATTTATTTTTCAGTGGGAACAAAAGAGACTTGACCCTTGTTATTATAATTAAACGTATTTCCCTTTGAAGAACCTTTACGAAACAGCTGCATCAATCTTCCATTCGATTGATTTTCGTTTCAAATGCTCTTACAAGTATCCAGCCTAATAAGTTTGTGGCTAATACGTAACTTCACCTTTGCCTCACAACCTCTTCCTGGAGAGTGATAAACTCTTTACAAGAAAATAGGTATTCCAGTCATTACAATGAATGTTTTTTACATTTACCAAGGAATTTTGTTACGAATGATGTCCTATTACATATTTTGGACAGGCGGTACTTTGTCTTCTGTCAATTGCGCAGTAGATAACATGGATAATAAAGTTTAGAAATACTCAGCGATTGATGAAAGAAATATTTGGAATATTTTTTTATGACAATTATTTTGATGAAATTTTAAGAAACAACTGAATGTGCTTGAGACCGTAAATTATAGCAAAGAAGCTTCAAGTCAAGTTTAATTATATTTTGAGCTCTTCCGTTTTTATGCTATGAATTGCTTCATAATCTGATAACTACAATCAAAGCTATTTTTAAAAATAGATATAAAAATATTATGAGATAATCAGGTAATTAGGTAAAGCCTTTATCATTTACAGAAGACAGTTTCTGATAGCTCAGTAAAAATTCGTATAAACTCTGCAGTGTATCAGAGAAAACAGTATAACATATATATAATCTACAATAAGAGGTGAGAACATAGACAACGAATATCTATTTGCTTCTTATGGAATAAGAAAGATTGCAATCCAGAATTTAGAATCACCTAAGCCACAAAACTTAGTAAAATAGTATTGATGGGGCTATCAAGGATTCGAGTCGACGCTGCAGAGTACTGCCCTTCCACAGCAGAATGCAGATCACTGAGAGCAAGAGACAACATTTTTTTTTGGAACAAGGAAGCTAGAGAATAGTTTCTCCAAAGCTGCAAAACGAAGATTATGAGAAAATCCTGCAGATGTGGTAAAGCCTGTATCGATTACAGAAGACAGTTTCGGAAAGCTCAGTTATAAGTCATATAAACACTGCAGTGTCTGGAAGAAAAGAGTATTCCTAACAATTCCAGGCAAAAAAGAGAAGAAGAGAGGTTGGAACCCAGAATCCAGAATTTTAGATTATGGCATGCAGAGTAAAGTATAAAGTAAGTTGTTGATAATCCAACAAGGATTCGAGTAGATATGTGTTTAGAAGAAAAGAATATTCACACCAGGTGCGGATCTAGGATTTTTTTTGGCGGGGTCATTTCCGACCTGGCGAAAGATTTTCAACCCATTTTTCGAATTTTTTTATGGGTCCGGACCTAAAAACATCCCTGTGGATTAGCCACTGATTCACACAACTCTCATTTTCTTCGTAATAGAAAAGTAAAATAGATTTAGTTTTGCCTAGATCTATGAATCTTGGAAATGTAGTCTCTAAAGCCACTAAACTTAGATTTCGAGATAACCAAGCAGACAGAGTAATATCGGTATCGATTACAGAAGAATCAGCTGGGATTCTTTCAAATGCTGTTATATCTTGAAAAAAAGACTACTCCCAGCCTCTAATACAATGCGAGGAGTTAAACAGCGGATCTCTCTTTTCCTACAATATACGCATTGAAAGCCTTAAAAAATTGCATCCAATCGAATATAAGGAGCGATGTTTATACGCCAATTTCTTAGAGCTCATGGAGTTTGTCGTTTCATTGAAAATGGTGAAGGCCAATCTCTGTCATTGCAGTTTAAAAGAGCTTCGATAAAATTAAGACCAAGCCAATAGCTAAGATCTGGGAATAGGTCCAAGAGGGCTCAAAGAAACAAATCGTCAGTTAAAAAAGAAACAGAGCAAGAAGTTAAGCGACTTTCAAAGGAAAGAAACTTGTAATAGTTCTTGTTAAGAACTATTGTCACGAACTAGTCACCAAATTTTGTAAGTAATTTTATGTGGCTATAATAAACGAAACAGCATCGATTTTTTTGATGGGGCAATCCCATCTTCTCCTTCTGCATTCGATTTTTCTTATTCTTTCACTACTCTGCAATTCAAATTTTTTCTCTTGAAAAAAATTTATGAAAATATGTAGTTGATCATTAAAAATGCATCTGAAAAAACATCTTGACGAAAAAACTAACAAAAATAAATATACAAAAATAGTCGGGCATAAATGCTTAATGAAAGTATTCGAAGTTACTTAGTATTTTAATAGGTTTAGGGTTGGGGGCTTTAGATCAATTGCCATTGCAATCTCCTTCAATGTCAACTGAAACTGATGGAATATATTTTTGCAAACTTGGAAAAGTTTAAAATTTAAACAAATATATTTAACCAAGTAGCGATCTCAAGAAACTCATATATTTATAAGGCTGTCCATGTTTATAATAGTAAGCATATACATATATATTATAAACATATAAACATGCCATAAAAAATTTGCACTATTTGAAGAATTTAAGGATTGTTGCTATGCCCCAAATAAATGATCAACTGCCTCATAATAAAAGCGTAGTAAAAATGTTAATTTGTTATGTGTCCTGTACAAGTTTTGTCTGTTCATTATTTACACGCTCAAACGGAAGTGCACAAAAACACACAGATACATGTTTATATACATAATATACATATAGTACATACCTATATACATTAAACTCATTATGCACATGTAGTTGGTGTCATAAATAAATGCAATTTTGTTGTAAATTACAGATTAAAATGGAAACTAAAATGCGGCCGGGCGTGGTTGGGCGCTTGGTTTGCTGTGAGACAAAGTCAGACGGGGCGTATACGTAATGTGTTGGCATACGGCACGTGGTAAGTGTAAAAGAGCCTGATCTAGGCCTTGGTTGGGTACACTTGCCGGAGTGGAGTACTTGCTGTGATAGTAGTAAAACATAAATTACAAGTTCATTTTCATTTAATTGCACAATTTTCGCTGTGTGTGAAAATGCATGGTTTATAATAGAATATGTATTTTAAAATTATGATTCCTGTTTATAAAGTTTTCAGCAGACACTCAACAACACTTCCTGCCAGGAACTTACGCTCTACAACTCACTCTTTGTGGACCCCTAACACCTACCCAACCCTACCACAGCATCGCACTTTCAGTCAAGATTGCATACAATTTTAATATTAAATGCGATGTGTTCGGTGTTCGTTGTTCGGTGTGGGAATGTCGTGGGTTGAGGCGACACAGCACATCTGTTTGGTTGTCGCAATTTCATTGGGTTGTGTCCACGTCCAACAACGACAGCAATATCCAAAAACAACAACTACAACAATGGAGGGAAGCTCTCTCTGAACAAGCGACATGGACCAAACCGATGGACAAACTTTTGCATCAAGTATTCTTTTGCCTTTTTTGTTGCCGTTGAAGTTTTCCTTGTTTTTCCAAATTGTTATTGTATGTGCTTTACTTTCGAAATTTTTAACGCCCAAAGCAGATACGCTGCAAAAAACTTTGTCATATTTATGGCACTTGTTGTGGTATCCACTTTTGCTCCATTTAAACTGTGTCCCGAATTTATCTACTTGCCAGCCAAACTAAAATGGCTACCGAATATTTTTCTTGGCCATATGAATTGTGAGTTCGCCTTGGGCATTTGCTTTTTGCTCAAGATAATTTTTGTTTTATAATTTAAGTTTTCTCTCTTAATTACTAACCAAGGTTTTCCTGCTACGGACATAGGCTAATAAAACACAACGGAAAATTGAAACGCTCCCGTGACCTACCCTGTAGTTCCGGGCTTTTGTTTAAAATGCATTTGATTATCAGAAGCTCGTCTCTACAGGTATCTCACAGGGTAGAAGGAAACAACTCAAGTGCATATAAATCTAAAAGATATCATATTCAAAGTAATAAGTGAACATTTAAGCAAATGTTATCTAATTTGCAAAAGAAACTTTTAAGATTTAATAATATCAAGTGTTTGATTTATGTGAAGTGAAAAGTGATTCAGTGAGTGCTTTTTACGATGGTATAATATCGTTTTTTGTAAAAATAAATGTTCTATAAAGTACAGCACAGCTGCCGGATATGTTTCATTTGGATAAGATTTAATAAAATATAAATTATTAAAATGCGAATTTGTGGTGAAAACAACGACCTTAGTACAGTTGAAAAATAGAGAATAATAATAAGCGTGACGCATTTCAAATCCTTTGGAAAAAAAAATAATATTCAATTTTCAATATACTTAGCTATTTTTAATTTATTTTTATAAATTATTTATTTATGTATTTATTTTTTTATTTATTTATTAATTAATTTATTTTTTTATTTATTCATTTATTTAATTATTTATTTATTTATTTATTTATTTTACAGATTTTCTGAGCGCAGTTCGCTTTAAAAAAGGGAGCAGACTTTCAATATCTTCAACACAAACACCATTCGTAAGTTGATTTTGAATATATTCGTTTATAAAAGTGGTAATTCTTGGTTTTTTAAGACAAAATTCCTCCAAACCCTTTAATAAAGTCTAGAAATGTCTTTTTGAAGACTTCTTTTTTAGTGTTTTTAAAAATTAGTATTAAAAATTTAATGGCGTTTAGCAACCTTCCCATGAAAGTGGACAGCTTTCACAAAAAATACCTCCTAGTGTTATTTTATCGTGGTTTTAATAGAAAGCGACAATTATACCAACTAAACTCTTAATTATCTATGAACGTTACTACCTGACATATTAAAAAATCAAGAGAACAATTTTAATAACATTGAAAAATTTTCTAATAACAACTAAGTATTATAGGTGGCGAACTATCGCTAGTCGGCCCCATCGATAGTCGTCGATAGTAATTCCGCAAACATCGATAGTTGATGATAGTACTATCAATAGTCGAAGATAGTCCCGTCCAAAATTATGTACATATTTGGTTTGTATTTAAAGTTTGTTTAATTTTTAAACAAAAAAATTCATATACGATATTAATGTTTTTTGATCTAAAAGTTTTGGTTCAAGAATAAAAGAATATTCATATTTTCAACGTTGAGCCTGGTTCACCTCTCCGAAACAATTTGGCCCGCTTTGCTAAATACTTTTTCGGACTCAACGGAAGTTGCTGGGATGCACAAGTACTTAAAAAACAGCCTTTTAAGCAAGGAAAAATCCTTTTGGTTCACCTGAAATATAATTTAATATATATATATAATTCCCTGTTAGACCCCTTGGAGGAGGGGCATAGGGGATCTCTATTAATAACTGTTCGAACAGAACAGGGACCTACAGTTTATAGCCGAATCCGAACGGCGGTGTCTTTAATTAATAGAGACTTTCATGGCAAATAGCGTCTTTGAGCTAGCGATGCCAGTGCTAGGCAAATGAACCAGTGCTACTGCGGGGAATCGAACCACCGACCTTCGGTTTTAGAGGCGAGTACGCTACCACTTAAACCACCGACGGCCATATAATTTAATATACATAAATAAATATTACTTGAGTATTGATCATTTTTTTGTCTTAGTTTACCTTAATCCATAAGATCCATATTTTCGGCGGCTATAGCTTTCTCCAGATGTCTTTTAATAATAATGGCATCTGAGCGTGCGTTTGAGGGTTTGCTAATGGCTCTATCATCTAAAAAATCCAATAATGTTTCCTGAGTTTTGGTCTCCGTTGCCGGGTTCAAATTGACAGAGTTTTCTTAAACTGACAAATTCACAAGCTCATTTTCAAAAATTAATGATGCTTGTTCAGCATTTGAATTATACTGAAAGCCGTTCTTTTTTAATCTTGGATCTAATATAGTAGCCATCCTAGTTACTGACCGTAGCTCATAAATTGATCGTCGTTGTCGAATTTTAAACCATCTTGAACAACCAGATTCAACGTGTGAGCAAAGCATGGAAGATTTCTAATTTTTAATAATTCGCACGCTTTCAGCATTGAACTGGCATTATCAAAAAAAAAAACCAAACTATCGATGGCTCGTCGTGCATTATCAAAATTGTCTGGCCGTTATCGGTGGCAGCTCGATAGTGCCCAACCATCGAAAGTGCCGATAGTGATATCGGTAGTTCTCCACCTCTACTAAATACCCTTCATTGTTATATTGTAATGAGCCAATATTTTTAAAAAAGGGTTTTAATCAAATCCGAATTTTTTAATAACGTTACAGTTTATTCTAGAGTAACTTGAAATTTCGCGCTGATCCTTTTTGTGTCTTAAGCTCTAATTATAATAGTCCTGAAAAAAATATATTACAGATATTTGATATACAGTAGCGGACAAAGATATCCGGACACTTAGTTTTAGCTTGCATGCGTGAACTTTGAATCGGCGTGTGCGTTGTAAAATAGCTTATATCGTTTTGAAATTAACATATTTTATTGTATATAAGGTTGTCAAAAAAGTCTTGCGGTATTTTTATTGAATTTTCAATTGTTCATAAAATTGGTTATAATAATGCGATTTAAGTCAAATATGCGCCGTTTTGTTCGATGACGAGTTCCCAACGAGATGCCAACTTCATAATGCCCCTCTTATAGAAGCTCGCTTCCCTATTGTCAAAAAACTCGGAGAGCCAATTTTCACAGGACTCTCTTGTGGACAACTTCCGATTACCAAGCGCGTTCGTCATGGACAGAAATAGGTGGTAATCACTTGGTGCGAGATCCGGACTATACGGTGGATGCAAAAGAACCTCCCATCCGAGCTCCCGGAGCTTCTGGCGCGTCACCAAAGGTGTGTGCGGCCTGGCGTTGTCCTGATGGAAGACAATTCGGCCTCTGTTGATCAAAGATGGCCTCTTCTGCATGAGTGCTGCATTCAAGCGGTCCAGTTGTTGGCAGTACAGGTCC
The DNA here is from genome assembly GCA_037043745.1 of Chymomyza amoena. Classification (NCBI taxonomy): domain Eukaryota; kingdom Metazoa; phylum Arthropoda; class Insecta; order Diptera; family Drosophilidae; genus Chymomyza; species Chymomyza amoena. The sequence goes on from JBAMAX010002611.1 coordinate 58,863, forward strand.
GAATTGAGCGTTTGGCCATAGGGGAGCAGCTCATAGTGGATGATTCCCTGCCAATCCCACCAAACACACAGAAGAACCTTCCTGGCCGTCAATCCAGGCTTGGCCACCGTCTGGGCAGCTTCCCCGCTTTTCGACCACGACCGTTTACGCTTCACGTTGTCGTAAGTGACCCACTTATCATCGCCAGTCACCATCCGCTTCAAAAACGGGTCGATTTTGTTGCGATTCAGAAGCGATTCGCATGCATCCATACGGTCAAAAATGTTTTTTTGCGTCAAGTCGTGTGGCACCCATACATCGAGCTTCTTTTTCAATCCAAGCTTCTTCAAATGGTTAATAACGGTTTGATGACTCATGCCCAGCTCTTGGCCGATGCTACGGCTGCTACTATGCCGGTCTCTTTCGATCAATTCAGCGATTTTATCGCAATTTTCGACAACAGGCCTTCCGGACCGTGGCGCATCTTCGATCACCTCTGCACCAGAACGAAAACGTTGAAACCATCGTTGTGCAGTGGAAATGGAAACTGTATCGGGTCCATAAACTGCACAAATTTTATTGGCAGCATGAGATGCATTTTTGCCTTTATCGTAGTAGTACTGTAAAATATGCCGTATTTTCTATTTATTTTGCTCCATGTTTGCGATGCTAATAAAATAGTGTGTGTCAAAAAATTATATATAACTTTTCAGATTTTGTTGGTCCTCCATTATTTTTTATGACCGATTTTCGGATTGTTTCTATAGTAATGTCCTTGTACCACACATTTTCCACAAAGGTATTCCCTTCGAGTTTCAAAATGTAACAAAAAAACTTACCGATTTTGCACGATAGCAAGGAACCGAATCGGTTTGAAAAATTAAATCATCTGAATACGAAAGGAATTGATGTTAAGATGTTTAATGATAAGATGTTTGTCCAAAATTCGTTGATACTTTTCTGCGTTTACAGTTCCATCAGTGAGGGCCAGATCACCAACTCCATAGTAGAAGAAACATACCCAGACCATACGGGATTCCCCTTGCCTTACAGTTTGTCTCGTTCTTAAACGGCTCTCCGACTTTATGGCGTACGTAGAACATCCATTCTGAACCATAAAGGTTTATTTTGGATTCATCAGAAAACTAGACATTTCCCAATCATTTAAGGGGAAAGACTCGTGGGTCTTAGCCTGTTGTAGCCTTTTTTGGAGCATTTTTAAAGTTAAGATCAGTTTTTTTTGCTGGTCGGCGAACATTAAGTCTTTCCTCTACCGAGGCATTTTCGCACAGTCCTTGTTCTAATGTTGACTCCTTCAGACTGGAAAAATTCGGTCATGTTTTGAACCGATTTTCCATACTTAAGCGCTTCAATATTGTATAGGTATATTGTTGTCGAACCTGAGTTAATCTTAATTGCTTGCAATCTCAATAACTTTCACAAATAAAAAAATAAAAGCATTTTTAATACCTATGCGGACCAACAACAGTTTTCAGTTGCTTTGTTAATAACTGACACTTTTGGCATTAACAGTCTATTACCTCTAATATTAATTGGTACATATTAGTATTTTAATACTAGCTTGAGTAATATCGATAAATAACTAATTTAAGTGAACATCGATATAATGTAAAGTCACAATAAGAATAAAAGTAGAAGTGTGCAAGACAAAACACAAATATTTGTATACATTTATATACAATGCATACTTGTACTTTACTATTTGAATAATAATAATTTAATAATTTAACATTTGTTACAATGCACAAACAATTTAATGTAATTATAATTTTTTTCATGGCGTTCATTTACATCAAGTGAGCCCAAACGCTGTTTTTAGAAGAGCAACAATCAATACGTATACCAATACAAATACACCAACACATCGTGATCAATCCCATACTCTTTTGTGTAAGTGCAAGAGTTCAGAGAGTACAAACGAAAAACAAAAACAAAATTACAGCGAAAAATAGTGGGCCAACAACAAATATACGCAAGGGTTGTTTCACGATCTTAGAGAGTAAGAGAGAGAACTCGCGAATTTGTTTTTGTAATATGTGATGAGCATTGAACGCAATGCAGTTAGTGCCTGAGCACCCATTCTCTAGGTAAATTAATAAATAAATAAATAAATAGTAACTCGCTGTGTTGCTAATGTATGCACTTATGTACATATGTACTATATTTAAAATATATGTGTGTACATACATATGTATGTGAACTCTTGTTGCAGCTCTGCATCTAATTTTTTGCAATCTCTCTTAACTTAAACAAATAAAAAAGTTTTCAGTCACTTTGTTAACACCGGTATTTAGGCATCAACAGACAATTAGCTCTTATACTTATAAATGCACATATGAATATTTATATACCTTCATAAGTACATAAGGGTATACAATTCATACTTAAACTGTACTGTTCTTATGTACAATATAAAACACAAATTTAATAATTTAACACTTGTTGCAAATCGGAAAAAATGTTATGTTATTAACATTTTTTTTTTTGATCGGTTAACATTTACATGTTAGCAGCTGTCAACATTGGCATAGCAGGCTAAAGAAACGAAGAGAGGCTCAGGCGTAGCTAAAGGGGATTATGGCTACTCAACCAAAAGAAAGCTTTAAGCGCATAATCCAATAACTTAAGCAATTCAATTGAATGCTTATAGCATGTGGAGTTAAAAACATTTATTAAACTCTTAAGTTTTACTCTCTTAGTTCAATGCCCTCTTTCAAAATGTTGCCTACGCCCTTGAAGAAATAGAGCCAATAAGCAGTATGTTAACGACTGAAGCGGCAATGCGGTCACGCGGTTACAACGCTCCTTGTTTTATTTAAAGTTAATAAGTTTCCGTGTCGGTAAAAATTGTTAAAACGTGTTAAAACAGTTAGTAAAATTGTTAACCACAATAAGCATATGTTACCAAATTGTGTGCTTTTGTTTATCAGGTTAAATTAAGAAAATTGTCAATGCTGTGCGTGAGTGCGAAAAAATGCGCGCGAGAAATAGTGCAAATTGTGTTTTTTGTTGCTTTTTTTTGTTCTATTTTTTTATGTGTATGTGCATATGCGTGTGTGTGTGTGCAATAAGAAAAATTCGATCTTTTGTTTCTTTTTCGTCTTATTTTTCGGTTATCGTTGCTATTCTTTAACAGGTTAATTTAAGAAAATTAATAAAGGCAATCGAAATTGTCAATGCTTTGCGTGGGTGCGAAAAAATGCGCGCGAAATATAGTGTTAACTGTGTTTTTTGTTGTTTTTTTTGTTATATTTTTTTATGTGTATTTGCATATGCTTGTGAGTGTGTGTGCAATAAGGAAAGTTCGTTTTTTTTCTTTCGTTTGTTTCGTCTTATTTTTCGGTTATTTAAAAAATAGAAAAATAGCGCAAATTGTTTTTTTTGTTCTATTTTTTTATGTGTATGTGCATATGCTTGTGAGTGTGTGTGCAATAAGGAAAGTTCGGTCTCTTTTGATTCTTTTTCGTCTTATTTTTCGGTTATCGTAGTGTTTATTTGTTGTGTTTCTCGTTAAGTGCGGGTAGTGAAAATTTAAGCAAAGCGGCTTAATATTGTTTTGCAGAAAATGGCGAATTTAATGCAGGTAAGCTAAAAAGATGTTTATATTAAGATTAATATAATATTAATAATTGCATTAACTAATCGTAAGCCTTGAATGCATCTTTTTATTAAATTTAATTTATAAATTATGGAAGGCAATGCATTTAGCGTAACATTTGTACATTTTGAGATTGTTTCTATTCGTACTAATATAGCCTTCAGGGATTTTAATCATCGTCCTGTGCTCCATTGCGATGCTACAGAGTTAGCAGAAAGCAGATATTGCATTTAAAATTACTTGTTTTAATGCGTATTTAAGAATATTTTAACATAATAAGAATTCGAGTTACAGCAGCTGTTAAAAACAAATTTAAAAATTGCTTAATTAACTAAATCGAATTGCAGATTTTGGAAGTAATAGAATTGATCTCGATCAAAATAAGACAACTGAACTTTTTTCTTAAGACACTTAAGACAACTTTATAAATAAAACAATTTAATAGGCATAACAAAACCATTCCATTAGATATTGGGCACCCACAAGTAACACTTAAAGCGGAAAATAAATCACTTTATTACAGATTTTAGGTATAAACATAAGCATTTGCAAAATCTCTTAAAATTAAAAGTTTTATGTATTGGGTGTACAAATAGAAAACCCCCTTTTTTATCATTTTATCAATAAAGAGTACTGCGGGTGGGGTAAGATGTCCCATTTCAAAGATTCCAGGTATGTTTTCACTACCTTGGAAACATGTGGTCGAGCGTTGTCATGTAGAAATATGATCCTATAATGTCTTTCCGAGTATTGCGGGCGTTTTTCCTTCAACGCTCGACTCAGGCGTATTAGTTGCGTCCGATACAGGGCTCCTGTAATGGTTTCGCCTCGATGCAAGAGTTCATAGTGCACTACGCCGAGCTGGTCCCAACAAATACAGAGCATCAGCTTTGAGCCAAGAATGATCGGTTTCGCTGTTAAAGTTGTTGCATGGCCGGGAAGCGCGCACGATTTTTTCCGCTTCGTGTTGTCATTGTGTATCCACTTTCAATCGCCGGTCAGGATTCGATGCCAAAAACTCTTTCTGTTTTGCCGTTGGAGGAGTTGTTCGCACGTGCAATGGCGTCGTCCGATGTCCATTGGCTTCAACAAGTACGGCACCCAATGTCCCAATTTCTGAATCATTCCTAAGCTTTTTAGGCGATAAGAAACGGCTTGCTGAGTCACGCCCTATAAATTTGCAAGTTCCTATTGCGTTTATTTAGAGACTTTACTGGATGAATATGGTTGTACATCCAGTAAAGTCTCTAATTCTGTATCCTTGAATTTTATCGCGGGTCCGGGACGATCTTTGTCTTGCACGTCATATTCGCCATTTTTAAACTTTTGAAATCATTCCCGACACGTTCTTTCACTAATACAGCTTTCACCATAAGTTTCTACAATCATTAAGCTGCTTTTTTTTCGAATGAAATGGAAAAAGCAACACTTCCCGCAAATGAGCCTTGTTCGGCTCAAATTTTGACATTTTTGCACTCGAACAAAACAAAGCAAAATAGGCAAGCGAGATTCTGTGGAGTTGTTGACTGATGCTTCAGCTGGTAATGTATCCATTCTATTCGTACTTATCGACCGATAAGTTTTTCTATTGGAAAACGGCAGTTTTTTATTTGTACACCCAATAATAGACTTGATCTCGATCATTACACTCAATCTCTAAATAAGACAACTGAACTTTATTCTTAAGACACAACTTTATAAATAAAAAATTTTATAAGCATAACTAATCCTTTCCCTTAGATTTTGGTGCACCCACTAATAACAATTAAAGCATTTGTGGTAGGAAAATAAAACACTGTATTAAAGATTTTAGGTTGATTATACGTAAGCATCTGCAAAATATATTAAAATGAAAAGTTACATAAAGGGTTTTTCAATAAGAGCGCTACAAAAGTTTTTTTAAATAAAACAAAAACGGTTTTGGATATCAATGAAATTCTTTATTCTTGGGAAAGTACATTCGAAGCCATTATGTTTGGAACTCGATTTCTTTTTCATGGCCACCACGGGCACGCTTGCAGAAGTCCAGACGCTGAAACCCATTTTCGACGGTTTTCAAGCATAAATCGGCCGATACTGCTGCTTCGATATTCGTACGAAGTTCATAGACCATAGACTTGACGTAGCCTCACAGGAAATAGTCTAACGGCGTCGAATCGCACGACCGAGGCGGCCAATTGACTGGGCCATTTCGTGAGATAACGCGTTCACCAAACTTGGTTTTCAATAAATGTGATTGTGATTCCCATTTACAGTAACGTGCCGGTCTTGATAATCACGGAAGAACACGGCCCAATGACGCCGCCGGCCCATAAGCCGCAACAAACCGTATTTTTTTCGGGATGCAATGGTGACTCATGGAGTACGTGTGGATTGCAGCCTGACGAATAACGCATATTTTGCTTATTGACAAAGCCATTCAGCCAGAAATGAGCCTCATCGCTAAAGATGATTTTCTGATGAAAATCCGGATCATTTAAAAGTTGTTGCTCAGCGACAATTCGCGAACATACGACTCTTATGGTGAACAAGCGGCTTCAGTTCTTGCGTCAATTTGATCTTGTAGGCCAAGATCTTTTCGCAAAATTCGTCACAACGACGTCACCGAGATGCCCGATGCCTACGAACGACGTGTGAGAGACTGATTTGGGTCTTCCTCAATTAATGCGCTAGCGGCAGCAATATTCTCGACACTACGGGCACTTTTTTGTCTCACTGGCACGGGAACATTTTGTACTGTGCCTGTGGATTCAAATTTTTCCACTAGACGCTCAATTGTTGATCTTTCAGGACAGATATGACGACCATAAATTGGACGTAGCACTCTTAAAGTTGAGGCCACTGACTGCGAATTTCGGTAGTAAATTAGAATAATTTTGACTGGTAGGATCGTATATCTTTCCATGATGAAATGGCAATGACCTTACTGAAGAGAAATGTCAAGAGAGCGGGAAAAAATATGGCGTCGTTTGCTGCCCCTATCAGTCTACTTTTGTAGCGTCCCTATTGAAAACCCCGATATATATAAATTTGCTTATTATATTATTTGTGTAAAGTTAACTAATTTCTACCTTCTACCAGTGCTACACCACCACATTCCTCTACCCATTATTCATAAAAAAAGGGAAATATCTTTAAAAAGTTTTAAGCTATATGTTGCAAGATTTGCCCATAGTACATCAAATTGATAACGAAGAAAAAATAAATAAAAAACAATTTTGAGATATGCGTCGTTTTGAAAGGGCCTAAAAGCCAATTATTAGGACATACTGCAACACTGAACCTTTTTCCCATGCCATCTTTAGCTTTGATGCTCGGTATTTGTTCTTTAAGAGCAAGTATTTCCTTCTGAAATTCTTGAGCTTTTTTTCGCCTTTTAAAGTTTTGTTTTGTTAAAACTTTTAAATTTTAAAACTCGTTAGCTATGTTTTAATTATTAAATTAAATTCTTTATGACTTGATTTGGTGTCAAAACATATAATCTGTGCATCATCATCAAATCTTAAAACATGCTTGCCACCTTCCACCTCGAATATTGTGAAACAAGACTCCACAAATTCATTATTATTTTCAGAAAACTTTTAAAACTTTTCCCATTTTCAAAAAACACATAAATTGATATATGTTTGTATATTAAAAAATTATTGCTCCGCCAAACTGCCAAGTTTAAGCCACCAAAAGTTGGTAGCACTTAAACGTACTTCATATTAAATATAAGGCATTTAAATATTTGCACATACACCCGCCCGCCAGCTTGCCCCCGTGACAAATGAGGCTAAGCCGTGTCCAGACCCATCTGCAAATAAAAGCGGGCATAAGCCCCATAGCCAACTTGTCGCAGGTGACTTACCAACTACTTAGCACATAAAACATCAAGTCAACTATGACGAAGAAGCCCATCCTCCATCCGCCAGCCTCCACCAACTGCCCCGGCAATATAAAGTCTAAGCTAGAGCCACGCAAACAGCTGCGATGATAATGGCTGGCAAACAGCAAGAGGCAGAGGTTAAGGAAACAGAGTGAGTTTGGAACTGGGAACTGGGTCCAAACGTCGACAATTGGTGGCGCCTTTTAGCGCTGGTTAATAATTCAGGCTCACGTAAAAGTTTGCGTCACTTAGCGAACAGTTCTAGCGCTCAACACGAAACGAGTGAAGTGTGAAGAAATGGTTGCAACAGCAAGAGAGCAACAACAACACCAACAACAACAGCAACAACAACAAGACAGACCACAAAAATAATAACAATAAGGTAAAAGAAATCTGGGCAAAAAATCACAACAGGCAACAACAGAGCGCAAAGGAAACGGCAAAAGAAACTTACATAAAGTGCTGTACAGTTTTGGAAAATATTTCAACTTGGCCATGGCCAACAAAAGCTGGCACACACATACAACCAACAATAAGCCAGAGAATACTAGAGCAATATAGAGAGAGCTCGAACCAAAGTCTCAAATGGCAAATGGTGGCCCCGGAACTGGTCCAGCGCTATTGTCTGCAGAAGGCAGCAAAAACTTGAGCGTAGGTGCCAAGTGTGTTTCCATGTGAGTGTGTGTGTGTGTATCTGTGTGTCTTCCTCTGTGTGTTTGTGTGTGTGCTACCAAAGAATGCCAAAGAAAAACCAGCTTGGCACATTTTTATACATAAATAATGATTTCGATGGCATTTTTGCCCACATTGTTGTTGTTGTTGTTGTTGCTGCTGCTGTTGTTGTTGTTGGTTGTCCTGTGTTTTGTGGTGTTTGTTATTGCTGTTGTCGCTGTCGCGTCGCTGCTTTTATGACGTTTATAGGTGGGCCTGACATTAAGTATACGCCGAATTGTGCGCCTCTGTTTATTTTGCGTATTTGCTTGTTTGTTTTGCTTGCTGATAAAAATATATGTTTGCTACTTAGTTGCAATTTTTTTTTTTCATCTAATATAAAGCAACACACACACACACACACAGACACACGGAATAGCAAAATGTGTCAACTTTGCTGAATAAAAAAAAATTTTATTTTGAGTGGTAATTTTTATTTTTGCACACAATACAAATATTGATATAAGCTTAAAAACTTTCAATTTTTTTTTGCCACAGTCAAAGGAGAAATTATTTGATATGAAAAATAAATAACGTTTATTTACCTACCATATGTAAAGCTCATCATGTGTGTAATTCGTTAAAAAAATTTAAATCCTTTATACTAATTTGCATAATAGCCTAATAATAATTTATTATCATAATTAATTGTTTATATGACCATAATATTGCTCAAGCTGATTTTGTTTAGATATGTTTTCTCTTTAAGTATTATTAAAATACATTTTATCTGTTAATAAAAAAATTACAATTTAGTAGGTTACTATAATAATCTTCAAAAATCGAACGTATGAGTAAGCTTAGTAACTCTCTTTACATGTGGAATAATATTCCAAAAATAAAAAATATAAGGATTAGTGTCAGTTAATAAAAATGTTTTTAGTTATATCTTCATTTACAAGCGACAACTGGCTTGTAAAAACTTTTTTTTCGACACATCAGTCCTATAGGAGCAATAGGTATATAAAGGGGTTTTCAATAAGAGCGCTACAAAACTTTTTTTAAATAAAACGAAAACAATTTTGGATATCAATGAAATTCTTTATTCCATCCTCGGCTTTCTTCTTCACCAGATTCATCCATATTTTCGTTTTTAAAATTTTCGAAAATACTTAAAGTTTTTTCCTGGATAGTTATTTGACTCATTGGCATTCTACGTTTGTTATTATTCTTAATCCATATAATCAATAGTTCTTAAATTTTTCAATAATCGAATCGTATAAAGAGCGGCCGTATAGCGAGGTATGGGTGTACTATATTGTTTGGTTGATGCTTACAATTTACAGCTGGTGGAACTAGGCTGTTGATGTATCCGAAAAGTGGCAAATTTCGGTTATTGACGCTTAAAATTCATAACTCATTAAAGCAATAACTGAGTGAAGCTGCTACTTTTTCAAATATATTGAAAAAATTTTTTAATTTTATCTATCATCAGCAAAAAATAGTTATAAATATGTTATAAATTTTTTTGTAGTCACTCACAGGCAAACTATGTATATTGACACGACTTCGAAATTTGTTTGATCAACTCAAAGTGAATCAAATATTACAAGTTGATTGGGGCATGTTATATGAGCATGTAGCATCTCAACATAATTGTCTATTGATAACAAAACAAATTATGCTCTTCGGAGCTGCCAATGCGCTAAAGTATTTCCTCTGTCATCATATACATACCTTAAAACAACATCTCCATTTCGAAAGATAATCATGGGTTTTAAGGTTTCCTGATCTCCCATTTTGTAAAAAAATGTTTACATAAAATTCAACTCTAAATAAAATTTTGTTTCGTCAAACGTAACAACAGAGTTGCCACACGCCATAAAAAAAAATAACGGCAAGGTGTAGAACCAAAGTTAACAAAATGGAGTGGCTATTTGGTAGAGCTATCCCTAGAAAATAAAAGTATTCTCTATAAGAGTTTAATAATGCAAGCTTGGTATTATGGCATCCATGTCTGGGGAACAGCAGCCAAGTCAAGTATAAAAAATATATCTGGAATCGAAACCTTCACAAGGATCTAGGCATTCCTTATGTGGGTGATGTACTGAATAAACTTAGCGACCGTTACGCTGATCGCATAAGGAACCATCCGAACTCGCTTGCATGTGCCCTGGCCGGTCATAGACCAAGAAGACGCCTAAAACGCCTTCATCCAAACGACCTCAGAAGGCGTGTCATATCATAGAGTCTACTCGGTTTTTGAAATATTGTACATATACAAAAGGTTTCTTTAAGTGTATAGTGACTTTTCATAAATGTTGGATTATAACCCATAAAATCAAGGGTTGATTTCCAATAATAAATATTCGAGGAAAAGAAAAAAAAATTCCTGTAAAAGTACTTTCGATGCCATTATGTATGGAAATAGATTTCTTTTGCATGGCCACCACGGGCACGCTTGCAGAAGTCCAGACGCTGAAGCCAATTTTCGACGGTTTTCAAGCAAATTGGACGCGTTTCACGTACGATATTCGTACGAAGTTCATCAATCGTCGCTGGCTTGTTGGCATAGACCATTGATTTGACATAGCCCCACAGGAAATAGTCTAACGGCGTCAAATCGCATGACCGAGGCGGCCAATTGACTGGGCCATTTTGTGAGATAACACGTTCACCAAACTTGGTTTTTAAAAAAATCGATTGTGACATTCGCTGTGTGGTGTGTGGCGCCGTCCAGTTGAAACCACATATTGTCCAAGTCCATATCATCCAATTCGGGCCAGAAATATTCGGTTATCATTGAGCGGTAGCGATTCCCATTCACAGTAACATGTCGGGCTTGATCATCACGGAAGAAATACCGCCCATGCAATGGTGATTGTGGATAGTAGATTGATGCCTGACGAATAACGCATATTTTGCTTATTGACGAAGCTATTCAGCCAGAAATGAGCCTCATCGCTAAAGATGATTTTCTGATGAAAATCCGGATCATTTTCAAGTTGTTGCTCAGCCCAATTCACGAACATACGACGCCTCTGGTGGTCAAGCGGTTTCAGTTCTTGCGTCAATTTGAACTTGTAAGGATGTAGGCCAAGATTTTTCCGCAAAATTCCCACAATGACGTCACAGGGATGCCCAACGCTTAAGAACGACGGCAATCAGTCTCTCATAACTGATTTGGGTCTTCCTCAATTGATGCTAGCTGCAATATTCCCGACACTATGGGCACTTTTTTGTCTCACTGGCACGGGAACATTTTGTACAAATTTTTCCACTATACGCTCAATTGTTGATCTGGCAGGACAATTAGGACGACCATAAATTGGACGTAGCGCTCTTAAAGTTGAGGCCACTGACTCCAAATTTCGGTAGTAAATTTTAATAATTCCGACTCGTTGTTGGATCGTATATCTTTCCTTACTGAAGAGAAATGTCAAGAAAGCGTAAAAAAATATGGCGTCGCTTGCTGTTCCTATCGGTCTAATGTTGTAACGTCCCTATTGAAAAGCCCGATATATACCGATTGTGATAGAACTAATTATACCCTGAAAAAAATTTTTTTAATATGTGGAAACCGATTAAGATTAAGTTTTATATAAAGCTAAGAAAAACTTCTTAGTCTTTCTGCAGATATATGCCTCTAAATAATTTACTCAAAAACATAATTTCAGCCTTCAATACTAGTCTTCTGCGTCACTTGTATCTTAAAAAGAGGCATTATAAAAAATATCTTTCAACAATTTTTTCTACCAGCCATAATTTACGCCCTAAATAATATGGTAATAAACAGTGCTGCATACATCTAGTAAACTAGTAGTGCCATCTTACGTAAAGCATTTTTAAAATCATATGACAACAAAAATTTTCCGCAAATGTATGGCTATAAATGGCTTTTTGAATATTGTGAAAATAATTAATAATAATTTTTTTTTCGTCAGTTGATATTTGTTAATTATAGTCTTTGAAAAGACAACGTTTTGAGAGTGTTTAGTGAACTTTTAAATCTCTTTTACTGTGTCACAAAGATCGTTGTTGATCATAAGATATTGCGGCGGAATTAAGATGAATATGGACACGAAAGTAACATGTGACAAAAGTAATAGTTCGCCCCAAATGAAATTTTTTTGTATTGATAAAACTTATAAACGGAAAAATTTGATTTGAGAGTTCCAATATATATATATATTGTATATATATGTACATACATGTTCAATTAATTCCTATTTGGAGCATAGGACGTCCCATAATCCAATCATAGCCCTTGTACGGTAGCCAACTGTCGTCAACGAAAGGTTTGATTTTGTTACACATACGAGGCTGTGTGCTCGACGATTCGAAATCAAGAAATGTTTCAGGTAGGTAGGCCAGCGCTCCTACCGCGAGTGGTATTTTACTTCCCACTTACCCTTCATAATGCCAAGCATTCCCCTATTCGCCAAATGGGGACGCGTCCGATGCTAGACAAACAACTCCGTACGAAATGTGTTACCATAAACTTTCACGAAATAAAATAAAAAGGCAAAATGGATTTTCTAGGTACATCGTTAAAGTTATGTGTAGATTAATGGAACTGCTGTTTTTCTCGCATAAGTACCTTTCAAGGATTCAGTAAAAAAAAAAAATGACAAGTGCTTCATTCCCTTCTTTTGGTGCCTAAAATTTCTGGGCTTACATTATGGTCAGGGTAAATATTTGACTAGACTGGAATAGAACTTTTTTAGGGCGCACCTGGGCAACTGAGGATTCATAAACTTTTAAAACCACTAACATTCAAATGTTATATAATAAAAATACGGAAATTGAAATCAACATTTTTTTTTAAATTAAAATTTATGTCAATGTAGCTTTTCATGAGCATTAGGCTCATTTTCGTAGAACAATTTTTCACCCTGAGCATCGACAGCTGCTTTGGGGGTGAATAATGCTGACCAAACACGTTTTTTTCAATGCGCGGAATTGGGTGTTAAATTAGGACAATAATGTGAATTGTCCAACAATTCGATGTTTTTAGCGCTCGAAAACTATCTTGCTATATTCGATCCTTCAAAAGAATGAGGATCTTTGCGATTACCTTGCTCCACTGAACATTTCTGAATACTTTGCACAAGTAGTTCATTGGCATTCATTTGCTTCAAAGGGCCTTGCTCGAGAACGGCTTTAGGATTTGGCTGCCTTGGTTCATGCCACACTGAATGAACGCTGGTGGGAGTAATGACCAGGTATGCTTCTATTTTACAATCGTCGTTTACAGCCGATTCTGGACAAACTACCTAAAATTCCTCGTTGACTAATAATCGCTCACGGCTGAAACAGCAAACCATCCTTTAAGAATGGACTATGGGTACTTTTGTCGAAAGAATCCTTTTGGCAAAAAATGCTTTTAGTTCACTTCCATTTTTTAAATAAGACAACATTTTGGATGCCAAATACAAAAAGTGGTAGAAAGTCAAAGCGTCGTAAGAAAGTGTATTTGGCACCTTAGTATTGTCAAGGTTTGGAGCTTAAGAACATTTTTAAACCATGTATTGCAGAGAAATGTAAATTTATTGATTTAAGCCTGGCTTCTTAGAATGTCTTTATATAATTAAGTATTTTGTTTCTTATTTTTAATTTCCTTTGTTGGTAGGTGAATTGAGGCGTTGTCAAATTACTTTATTTTCAAAAAGAAGGCGTAACGATTTTGGGATATTAGCAAAAATATATTTATTTGTCCAAATTTGGTTACGATATTTTCATAAACAAGCGAAAAACTGACGAATTTTGCACCAAAAACGATTTTTTGACCGATTTGTCCTTTATATACTATATAGTCAATTGATTTTGATTAAACTTGGTGCAGTGCTAGAAAACTCTAAGAAATTGCTGATTGCCAAATGGGTGGGGGTAAAATTCCTTCGTAAACAAACAAAATACTTAGATCAAATTTTATACAAAAAACATTTTCTTAGCCGATTGGTATTATGGGAGCTATTTGATATAGTCAAGCAAGTTTGATCAAATTAGGTGGAGTGCTTGGGAACGCTAAACTTTCGAGCTCAAAATTCGGACATGATACCTTCATAAACAAGCGAATTGTTAATCTAAAGTTTTTCGGATTTTCCAAGGACCTCTTTGCTATATCACCCCGATATCGAAAAAATAAAATAACCATGTCTCCCGTAGAATAATAAGGGATTTTATCTAAAAGTTTGATATAGATTACCATCTGTGAGATCTAAGCGTTTATACTGACGGACATGGATATATCGTCTTCTCTAGTCACCTTTATCATACTTTGGGTAACTTAGAGGGTCTCCAGATGGCGCCTGCTATATATTACATACATTTTCAGTTTGCACAAACTTAATATACGCTTTGAACCTTACAGTACAGGGTATACAAATTCGCGTCAATATCGTTATTCGCTTGAGAGATGCGGACAAACGGACACACAGACGACGGACAGCTAACTTTGGGGTGTCTCCGACTTCTCTTTCTGTATGTTCTAAATATTTTCGGCTTGTACTACCTTAATATACGCTTTGTACTATACGGTACAGTAAAGTATGAACTTCTAAAATCTAGCTTAATAAACTGTTTTAAGTAAATCTTCTTTTAAAATCTTCTATGTTTTTTGCAGGTGCATTAATATTTTTACGGACATTTTTTAAATACCTACTGTAAAAAGAATTAAGTGAATTTTTATTTTATATATAAAATTCCCGTGACCGATTCTCATGAAATTTTGTGTGCCCATTGGGTGGTCTGAGAATCGGCCAACATTTATTTTTCATACCTCTAAGTGGTAAGTGTTGCCACCCCCAATTTTTTTTGTTTTTTTAATTTTTGGACAAATTTTCTTATATATTTTTTATAGTGGCATTCTCTACATTGTCAGATTAACTTATAAGCTATTTCAAAATAATGAATTTCAAAGGTTTTAAGCTTATTGCGGTGTGTTTGTGTGTATTGGTTCGTGAGATATGCGAATTTTTGGGAAAATCGTAAATAGAGCATAGTAGAAAATTGTTCAATACCGGGTATTGGACATTAAGTGCACACAGTAGCGTAGTCGCAAAGGGGTTAAATGTAGTTTCTGTGGGGCATGAATTTATTAGAGATGAGAGCTCTTTTAAGAACACTTAAGTTCGTCCATACGGCTCTTTAGAGAGTCGTGAAAGTCAACTAATCCAAAAATCTAATGATTGTCTAGATAAGCTAACTAGGGAATCTTACGATACACATTAAGACTATTCAAAAAGTTTTAGCAGGACAACGTCTGCCGGGCCCACTAGTTATTTTATAATATTTAAACAAAATAATGCCAGACAAACTCAAGTGTCAAACATTATGACAAAATTTATAGCTAATTTATAAAATCATAAGGACATACAGAGTCTTACAATTTTATAATATATTTTTTAAATAAAATTCTTCCAAAAAAAAGTGAACTCCGCCCCACAAGTAAAGTTTAAGCAACGCAATTCTTTGTGTTTTTTTCTGGGGTAAAACATTTTGATTTAAAGCACAAGAGTTACGCTTGAATTTTAACGAAACGATATAAAAATGCCACACGTTTCATCAAGGAGAGCGAACTAAATTTTTTATGGCAGCTGTTGTCCTTGGGGATGCCTGTCGCTAGCAGTTCCGAATGTTTGCTTGGTTGTTTGCTAGCTACATAGCGTATACTTCAGTCCTGGCCCTGGCTCATGCTTCTGGCCTGGTTGTTAGCCAGCTTTGGCTCGTAACGAAAATAAAAGAATGCGATTTATTTTCGCATTGACAATCGTTTGATTTTCGCCTCTTTTCTTTTTGTTATTGTTTTTGTTTTTGTTGATTTCCACTGCCAGCAGCCGCCGCCGCTCGCATTTTTCTGCTCTTGATTTTATGATGCCAAAAGGAAAGAGCGTAGCGGGTGAGTGGGGGCAGGGGAACATGCGAACTGCTCGTTGGCAGCATGTACGGTTTTTTTTTTCTTATTTGGATTTTTCTCTTCTTTTTTTTGCGCTTTTTGCTTCTCGCTTTTATTGAGCTGGCAATTTCTTTGTCATTTAAATTGTTGTTGCTGCTGCTGGTTGCATTTGTCGTGGTGACCGTGTGACTGTTGTTGTTGTTGCTTTTGTTTCATTTGCTGCTCTTTGCTCGTACGTTTTTTTTTTTTATTTTCGCCGCTTTCAACGCATTGTCGTCGCGTTGTGCCCTCTGCCAGCGCCAGCGTCGCTGTCCACAAGCAAAGGGGCGAAAGGATGTTAGAGCAAAGCAACAACAGCAACGTGTTTTTGTTACTTGTTTTATTTTGTTGTATGTTTTGCACTCACTTGCGCCCGCTCGTAAAATGATTCGCACATATAATTGCTTTTGTTGTGCGCCCACCTTGGCGCATTCCACACCACCCACTGGCCGGCCAGCTCATCATCATTCCAGCTCCCACACACACACACCCACCTAAAGTCTCTTAGTCCTGATCTCCTGCCCTCAACTCACTGCCGTTGTCATTCGCGAGCGCGTTGAAATCATTCGTCAGGATTTATGCGAATGAGCGACAGTTTTTGCCATTTGTTTGAAGCACAGCAACAACAACAACAGCATTAGCAGATAGCAACTACGATGACGAGGACGCTGAGAAGGACGATGACGACAGACGACAGCAGCAGCAGTAACAACTAAGCAGGACGAACGAACGGATGTGGCAAACATAAGCGATGAATGATGTTGTATCTGTATCTCAGGCTAACGCGACTCTGGCTCTGCTCTGCTTTGGTTTGGTTGTTGCCGTTTGCCACTAAAGTATCTTGCCTCGTCTGTGGGCGGGGCAGCAGCGGCAACATGCTGAATATATTTTACGCGTTTAGTTGCGCTTTAGTACACGATAGTCGTTGTCTTTCCTGCTTGTCCGCTTCTCTGCTTTCCTCTTTTTGTCCTTTCCTTGCCACTTCCTTTACTACATATTTTATTAATTCGTTTTATTTTGCTTCGCGTGACAACTTGACATAAATGGACAAATTGAGCTTTTAAATTTGTTGCACGAACATAAAAATGCATAAAAAAATAGAACATGAGTTAAAGAAACATCAGCGCTAAAAGCGGTGGAGAGAGTGAGAGACAATAACTAACTGCCAGATAACCAATAACAAATTGTTTTCCAAATAAAATTGATAGCCCCAAAAACAAATATTTATTAGATTAACATTAAGTGTAACTAATTCATTGCACATATGGCATGTATTGGTTTGGTCCAGCCAGACTCAGCCTAGCGAGCAATTTGGGTCAACTCCATTGAATTCAATTCCCGAAACAGTTTTGCCAAAAAATAAATTGGAGTCAGTTTTAAATGCTAAATATTTTACAAATGGCCAAATAAATCAAAAACCATTTTAAACGAAATCAAATAAAAACGATACAATGATTTTGGTGAAAATGAATTTGCCATAAATGGAATTTAATCGAAGTAAATGGAAATGAAATAAATCACGACAATGATATAGCACAAGCAGCTGAAATTAATGGAGTTCGATTATCAGCGAGTTGTAGCAATTATTTCAGTCTACGAATTGTTAACACGATCTGGGCGCTGCAAAAGAAATGGAAGGTGGCTTTAATGTTAGCTAGAACACAATTTGTTATTAGAGCTACGAAAATCGGGATTCTGCTAACGCGAGGACTTAAACAATCGTAGTAACGAGGCATAAGGGCAAAAGTGCTAGAGTGAACAAAAAATCAGCTGTTTGCAATAAATACAATTTAAAACCTTACTTTTAGCGAACGTTAAAAAATTACAGAAAAATTTAAATAAAATTACACCAAAAAAATTTATAAAATACTCTTAAAAATTGGGTGACAATAGATTAAAAATATTAAAAAAAAAGTTCTGTACATCGTATATTGATGAAAAATTTTGAGATGAAAAAGATGGTTCCGTCATTGTATAGCGATGGCTCATAAAATAAGGCACAGCACAATAAACTAAACAAGGAGACTCCTTGCTCCAACTAGGAGCTTAATTAAGGCACTAACTAAACAAGAAGAATCGATATTATTTTCACTGACTGGAAAAACGGACAAATTGGGTGAAAATTTATTGAAATTGATTTTTTTTCTAACTAAAAAAACAAATGGTTTGAGGTAAAGGATTTTTGTAGAAGGGTTAATGCATATTTAAGGGAACTACATTGTTCTTATTGACTTAAAAGGTAACTATATGGCGAAATAATAGAATAAAATATTATAATTTTGTATTTTTGTTGTTCATCACCTAATTATTGGACCGCCTTCGTAGTAGCGTCATTATTGTAACAAATCCAAATTCGTTTGCCGTTTTTTCGTAAACTTAAAGGTTGCTTAACCAGGGAAGGGATTTTTCAACCCGAGGTCTAAAATGTTAAGGTCAAATGCAATCTAGCACATAAATAATTTTTATACCCTGTACTTAAAAGTACAAAGGGTATACTAGATTTGTGATATAACCAAGTCCTTTATACCAAAATGCTTATCATAACCTCAGGTAGCGATTGAATGAAAGCCTAGATCTCGGAGACTAAAAGAGCTAGAAACACCAAACTTTACCAGCTGGTGCGAGTAGAAGATGAAGTGTGTTGAATCATGTCTATATCTTATCCCGTTCCCTCGCAGTAGTTTTTCGCGGTTTTTGATAACACCGTTTAATATTTTCATGTGAAATTTAACAGAGTGATAGATATCTGAGTGTCAAGAATTAACAAAATCGGACAAATTTGGCAAAAGCTATAGTCAAAAATATACAAATTTAACCTCCGCTTGCCTATAAGCTGCGTCAATATTTGACTACGTAATTATGACATCGAATCACAATTTTTGGTAAGCTGATTCATGTCGCTCTAATGAACAAATCCACATCCCCAACCCTCGCAATAGATGTACCATGTTTTTTCCCACACCCCCTCAACATTCAACTTGAAACTTACCCCATATACTTTAAATACCATCTTTGATGTAACGTTCGAGTTTCATCACAATCGTTAAAAATTTTCGGAGCTTATAGGTATAAATATCAAATTCCACCAAAAAAAAAGTAATTCCAATTGGAAAGTTCTTAGTAGGAATATGAAGAAAAAAATTTCCGAGAGAAATGGTAAAGGGAATTCCATTGTCGGGCACCTCCACGAATGTACCACATTTTTATACTTTTTCTTATGTTTCAACGAACACACTGGACTCTTACCAAAGTCTCTAAACAACCAGCATATGACATTCATTACATAGATATAGGGCATACATGATAGTTATCCAGCTACCGAATCGGTTTGTAAAATTGTGCTTTGCAGGGTTACGATAAAATCTTTAATGTACCATGACTTATTCTAGAAAGTTAAAAAATTCAACACACGAAATTATGGCTGAATTATTCCAGTTTTTTAAATTCAAATCCCACAATTTTTTTTATACCAAGCTTTTCATGTTCCACGTAATACTCTCTAACTATTTTTATATCGGGATCCCCAATGAGTCACTACTTTGAATGACTTAAAAAATCAATAAACAAAATTGGTTTAAATTCTTTAATTTTTGATTATATCTTCTTCTACTTTGATAAATTTAATTTGAAATTTAAAAATTTTTAATTTTTTATTTTAATAAGTGAAGAATCTGTACATGAATTTTGTACCATAACAACACATGGATGGCAAATAAAAAATAGCCATACCCCATAACGCCGTATGATATTTTAATTGAAGGTAGTCTTACTGAGCCAACGTCTTCGCAAAACCCTGCCGTTTAAGCCGCCTTAAAGTTCGGCAGGGTGCAGCCCTCTTGCGAGCAGGCTGCGGTGTCTTTGCAATCTATCGCTGTATCCCCTAGTGTGTCTACCATCTATCTCTTCTTCAACTGTATGCAGATTGAGGTCTCAATGGAGTATGGAACCGCGTACGTACCAGGGACAGTTGGTTATCTGTCGTAATACTCGATTTTGCGTTAATAGTACGATTTGGCAGCAATCTCCCAAATCTGCACTCGATAAAGCCATATCGGAAGAATACATTGCACATTTACTGTTCTTTTACATCTCAGCGGCAAGATGTTCCTCTTAATGTAGAGCCACCGCAGTTGTACCAGTCTGTGACGACATCTTTTAACCGTCTCTTTGAGGTGTGGCCTAAAGGTAAAGCGCTTGTCCAAAGTGATGTCGAGGTATTTAGCTGTGACAGCTGCTCCAGGGTAACTTCCTAGCTGGATAGAAGGGGTATGCGTCAATATTTTGAGTGTGAAGCAAGGTTTGTGGTTTTTAGTGGGTTAACCTTCAAATTCGACCGTTTGCACCAAGGTGCGAGAGTATCAATTTGGCATTATAAATGACTGCGATGTCATCTGCATATATAGCAATAATAGCCTTAGAAGGAGCTTCCATATATTCAGAGTTAGGTCTGGATATATCAGAAATATACAAAGAAAAGAGCAGCGGACCCAGAACCCAGCCTTGCGGCACTTTTGTTCTCATAATATAAGTGGACGAGTATATATCCCTTACCTTGACCTTAAACTCTCGTCCTTCCAGATATGACCATAAAAGGCCATAGTACGGTGCAGGCAAAAGGTTTTTAACTTTGCACAGTAGACCATCGTGCCACACCCTATCGAACGCTTGATGCATGTCTATGAAGACAGCGTTGGAGAAATCCAGTTCGGCAAAAGCCTGCATGATGTGCTTCACCAATATTGGGACCTGTTCCACAGTGCCGTGTCCCTCTCGAAAGCCGAATTGGTGATGCGACAAGATAATTAATTTTGTAATAATGGTAGAAATCCGATTCGCAATAGTCCTCTCCCATAATTTAGGCAGGGAGGGTGAAAGACTTATTGGGCCGATACGACTCAAGATCAGCTTCTGGTTTTCGGCTTGTGAATCATAAGAATCTGAAAATAGCATTAAAAATTAATACTAAATAAAGGAGCGCTCTTGTCGGCAAGGCCTTCAACGTAGCAATGCAAATCACATCAATACCCGGAGCTTTTTTTTTGGCAATAATTGAATCGCTTCAGTTAATTCTTCAGTCCTTATAGGGTTAATAGGCATATTTTAAATTAAACAAAATTTTAGTAGATTTTTATTATTAATTTAATAAATTTGGTTTCGTAGAAGGATTTAATAATAAAAATTGTTTATAGGGTGCTTATTTTTATATTAACTATGTTTTCATTCAACTGAATTTTTTATATTTTTCGTTCGCAAAACTATAAAAAAAAGTTGTAATTAAACTAAATTAATTTTTAAATTTTTTCTTATTACTAATATTTTTTGCAATCTTTTTTTTTGTTGAAGTTATCAACAAATTGTTAGACAAAACGTTTTCCTCTTTTTTTAACCCACCAATTTTTTTTTAAAAAAAAAACTATCTTAATTTTTATTTTTACTTCTAAGTTCATTCTTTTATGGCAATTTCTTTATTCCATAGTGCCATAGTGCTCAAACATAAAACGAAAATTTAAATTTTGTTTTATGATTTTTTCAATCCCCAGAGACTTCAACATTTTGAAGAAATTTTGCTTTAAACGTAAAATTTATTTGTTTAATATGTTTAGTTTTCACTAGTAAAAAAAAAAAAAATTACAGCAAAGATAGTTTTAATTGCTTGAATTAAATAATATTATTGCAGTAAAAGTATTTAGGGTCGCCTTTTATATAATAAACTAAAAAAAAAAATAAACATCAAAATAAAAAATTTTAATATTTTTCTATTTAAATTAAATAAATAAATTTAAATTAAAAATGGTTGTACATGAAATGCAGTGGATCCAAAACTGTACGCGCATAGCAAGCAGCTTTTTGACTACCAAGAAATTTCCTGTTCTTTGTCCTGCTTGCACGCATATAAATGGTTGATACAATTTTTTTAAGCATAGACACAAACCAAGCGAAAACGTAAAGTATTGTCATCCCACTTTATTAGCTAAGATTCCACACAGCTGTTTTTAGTTTAGCAAAGTACTAAACCGTTTGTGGAATTTGTGTTGCAGATAGCTTCGCTTGCTATGGCTCGCCAGAGGGCGCATAAATATAATATTGGTTTTTATAGTAATTTTATTTATTTTTTCGTATATGAACTTTTTTTTTTTGAATAATTGGTTATTATTTATTTATTTATGTAATAAACTCTACACA
Organism: Chymomyza amoena; assembly: GCA_037043745.1. Lineage (NCBI taxonomy): Eukaryota > Metazoa > Arthropoda > Insecta > Diptera > Drosophilidae > Chymomyza > Chymomyza amoena. The sequence goes on from JBAMAX010002611.1 coordinate 81,099, forward strand.
GTTCTGGCTCACAGCAAAGAATTTTTGTTGGGTATTATTAATCATTTATTTGATTATTATTATTACATTCAGTTTGAGCTATGATTTAAATATGTTCAAGTTTTTTATGCCTCAAATTTTCCATTCTTTCAAATTCTTGTAAAAATCAAAATTAGGATAGGACATAAAAAAATAAAGAAGAGACTGAAGTCTATTTTTAATCCGGATTTAAGAATATCTGCCACAAAAAGAAACCTAATAAAAGGCACTACCAAAAAAAAATACTTGGCATAACTTTTTAATATAGGCATTATTTTTTTAAATATTTCGTAAACAATTTTCTAGGCTCGTAATAAAACCAATAATGGGCGATAGTTCTAAAGAAATTTAGCTTTCCGACGTTAAAATTTATTTTAAGAAAGATATTCAATCAAAATTGTCTTTCGGAAATGTTTTAGTGTTCCTAGCTACTTCAAAATTTTATCATAATCCCTATGGGATCGGTAAAAAAGTTTTAAGAACATAATTCGTGATTGCTGAATTTGGTTGAAACCGGGTTATTTTTTTGTTCGTATCTCAATGCATCGCAAAGTCGGCGCTTCCACTATAACGTCCGCCATTTTTATCTTTAGGTATTCTTAAATTTTGGATGATAACACAAACAAAATGTCATTAAACAAATTCGCATTAAGAATTTGAAGCTCAAAGTGCAAAGTGTTAGATTAAAATTTTTTGTTTGTTAAAAAGATGTTAAATCTTGTAATAAGTTTGTTTTTCCATAATTTAGGATGGAACGCTTTAATTTTTGAGAATCTTAGTAACTTACAATTCGTAATGATTATCTAATATTTATGATATAAATAAATAAAAACGAAGCATCGAAAATCGTGAAAATAACAAATTTCATACTTTTAGCTAATTTGGGGCGATAAAGAATTTTGTGTTTCTTTTGCCAAGTATTTCATATATTAAATATAATTAACAGAAGATTCGAATATTGCAAAGTCTTGAGCTCAGGCAAGCCATCGTTCGATCTCTTATTTATATTTGACAATTTTTATTATATTGTTTGGATACATTTTTGCTTTTTTTTTTGAGTATTAATTTTTTTGCATAAAATTTGGAAAAATACAACAGACGGATTAACCAACTTTCATATACTAACTAATACCAACTTGATATTGAGACGTAAATTATGTGCACTACGATGACGCATTAAATTCTTTAAAAACTTATAAAACTTAGCGAAAATTATAGATATATCCATATTTTTAACGTTCTATACAAAAACCCCATAATCAATTTTTAATACATTTTTTGAATGACGTAGCTTAAACAAAAAATTGTTAAACAACTTGAAGTTATTATTTTTACATCCATTAAAGTGCAATTGCATTATGAGAGTTCGTAATTTCTATAAATCACTGGGAGAATGCGATAGTGGGATACCCTGAAAACAAATTTTTTCCAAAGAAAAAAAAAGTTTCAAAAATGACGTCTGTTGTGCTGGAACCAACTCACCAATTAATAAGCTCGATTTTAGTCTTATTTAATAGATAATTTTCGACCTTTAAATCCTGATTCTAAGTTTGATAGAAAAAAAGATGTCGTGCAAAAATCGTACCAACATATATTGCAAGGAGTGGGGCACGCCATTTAAAAACGAAAAATCAGTTTTAGACTTAAAACAAAGTCCCTAACAATCACTGAAAGTTGTATCCATTAAGTATTTTTTTCCAATAAAAAAGCAAAAAGTTAACTCTGTGGAGTGTTGCTTATTAGACTCACATGATTCTATATATTTTTGTTGTAACAATTTTTCGACAAAGTGTCTTTCATGGAGAGGGTTCTTCCATGGGAAAACGGGCAAGAAATTGACATGAATCGAGAACTTTCACCTGCTCGTGGATAATATCCCAGAATATTAATAATATGCTAGTGTTGGTAATTTACCAATATCAAAATAAAAGATTATCCATCTAGCTTTTCGTTCTTTCAATAATACCTATACTGGAAACTATTATTAAATTTTCTGCATCAAGTTTAAGTTTTCAACTTTTAAAGGCTTGCTGTAAACAGAGAAAAACTATTACTGAAGACTTTGGGCTACCCCTAAAAAGTAGAAAGAAGCGCCTATCTTTTTAATAATCAATTGTAAAAAAATTTGAGTGGAACTGCTTAATAAAAGGCTTAAATTTTGAGACTTCTGAGTGTACTATATACTATAGCTTTGCATCGAGTTGATTTAAAATCGATTTAATTGATTCTTTTTTCTAATAATAAAATCGATTCTTGTTTATTGAGCATCGATCTTTTATGTACATTATGAAGGATCAATTTGTATGAGGCAGGAAATCGGATTGGGGCTCTCAGCGATTTTTATTCATTTTAAACATTTTAAACTATGGGTCCAACATATATGTAGAGTCGTCTATTTTTTTAAAGTAGTTTCTTTTTTTTAAATATTCAAAAATCGACTAAGAACTTCATTTTCTTCTATCCAAACTTTTTTGAGGGTCGAGAAATCCATTTCTCTCACCTATTTTTAATTTTGAGTTTTAGAAAACTGATAGATCTCAAAGACAAATTAAATAAATGGTGACTTAATTATTATGTTTTTTCTTATTAAGTTTTAAATTTGGAATTAAACGAACTATTTTTTTTTTCCATCAAGATTTGAATTTTTGTTTTCGATTTTTTAAATTATGAAAATAAATTTAAGTGAATTTTGTATACATATTCTTCTTTGTATAAAATAAAAATTTAGTAATATTTCTATAAAACCAAAATATTCTGAAAATAATAATAATGAGAGTATCAGAACTTTCCTTTCCTGTAATATTTTGCGGTTTTAACTTGTTAGCGCTTACCGTTTTAGTTCGTTTAATCGATTAAATCGATTTTTTGGTGAGAATCGGTCGAAAAGATCGATTCTTAAAAATTGAAGATAGATCCCAGCTCTACTACATACAAATTTTTTTTTGATTACAAGGTATATAATTGATTCAGTATATTGAATTCACATTGAAAAATTATTGAAGTTAAAAGCAACCAAAGTCGAAAGTTCCATAACATCGAAAGTTCCATAACATCGAAAGTTCCATAACATCTAAAATTCCTCTCTGATTTCGAAGATCATGACCACGTTCCCTCGTTCAGCTTGACATAAACGATAGACGAGATCGGTTCAACCGATCATACATAATATACCGCTTCGCGCACCCCCTCTCATATACGAGATCGGTTCAACCGATCATACATAATATACCGCGTCACACACCCCCTCATACACCCTCTGATGGTACCCCTATCACTCTAAGGTTTAGAACCGTAAAGGTTGGCAACCAAATAGGAGGGGGGTTTTAGTCGGTAGGCGCAGAATGCGAATCCGACACTACCCTCCCCGGGTGTCTTTCTGAAGATTTCCCCCCCTCCTACTATCCAATAAAAAAAAAAAAAAAAAAAAAAAAAGCTTGACATAATTGAAAAAAAATTTTAAAAAATGGTTGAAAATTAAACTTGGTTTTTACTTCACTTTTCGATCTAATAGTCTTCATTGGCGGTTGAAAACTGTGTTCATGAAATATAAACGTATTACTGATAAAACTGCTCAAAAAAAGTTTTTCATGTTCGTGTTTCTCGAACTAAAATTACCTAAAAGAAGAATACGAAGGTTCAGTCGATGACCCTCAAATATTTAAACTAGTATAATTTAATTCTATTCTAGTATGTGAGTTGGGCTAATTCTGGAAAGAGCTCAGTCTTGGAGTTACTCTAGCTTTATGATCTCTAAGACTTCGGAATTTATCTACATATTACGCACATTTTACAATTCTCGAATATCTACGATACAAGTACTCATACAGGGTATAAAAATAAAAACAAAATGTGCTACATTTTGAGAAAAAAAAACCCGAAAATGTCCTTGCGCAAATGGAAGCAAAAAAGTGTGGGAGAAGAGCGGTCGGTGACTTTTTGTAAGGCACGTCAACGAAATAATCAACAAAAGGACATGGCATAAAAAACTAAGGACTAAGCGAGCGGCAGAAATGACATTGACGGGTATGTGAACAGAATAAAATTTCATCAAAATGCGACTGTCACATACACGGAGTATCCTCATCCAAGGATATGGGTGGGGGTAAATTGCAAATGGGTGAAAAAATTGCTACTTTCATTTTGGCTAGGCATGGCTGAGTGCCCGTACCCTCTTTGCCAGCTCGTTTCCACGCATGGAGAACTTTCACTGTTTGTAACATGGCGGCTGGATGGGGGTTGCTTTTGGTGGCAACGCAACGTCAAACATGTCGTCAGCGGGCAGATGAGCATGAACATGAGCATTAGGGTGCGGTTAGTAGAGGCTAAGGGCTTAGGAACACACACACACGCACACACACATGATATAGCCGGATTTGCTAGATGCGCTTCAGGTTGCGGCTACCATGTCAGAGCTGTCAGAGCAAAAGAACAAAAGCACTGAGTAGCGCCATGCGGCTTGGGTAAAGGGCGCGGCTGTGCCTTGAGTGCGACCACTTAAAGCCAGCACTCACCTGGCCATTGCCACTTTAAATTGGTGCCAGCTCTCAAGGTGTTGAAGGCCACTGGCCAGTGGCCAGTGCATTTGCCAAATTTTTTTTTACTTGTTTGCAATTGTGTTTTTGTTTGTAAATGGCCAAGACGAGCAGGATGCTGGCTAGCTGCAGGGCGACAGCGATATTGGTGGCGTCGACGACGGCGCTGATGCTCAGCGGGCGCTCGGCGGCAATGCTAAAATCGAGAAAAAAGCATGTATAAAAAATTGTATATAGTAAGTATATAGTATATACGCAAGAGAACAAAACTAAATAAAATTCGAAACGAAATGTCTGCATTGTGCACTTTGATTAATGATCGAATGTCAATTACCGCAGATACTCGCAATGTACACACACATTCACACACACTTAGATACACACTCAGATACTTTTGCACACACATACGAGAAGAAACTCAATGCGATGCGCAATCGAATGCAGGCGGCACAGCGTAGATATCATTTGGTTTCAGCTGGAATCCCGGACTTGGAACGCGGAAGAGCTCAAAAAAATAACTCCCAACAAATGCAAAATGCATTGCGTCACTTATTATGAAAAAAAAAAAATATGTGCGTATATTTAGATACTTAGAAGGCAGAAAGAATATTGTTTATAATTCTAGAAAATTTTATTTTTTAAAAAGAGAATTGGCACATTAAATTTATTCGCATTGGGATGGGAGTCTAGTAGGGAGGCGTGATACGATCCGATATTTGTCGGCTTAGTATCTGCAGAAATTTCGTTGCACATTGACGCTTGAAACTTATTTTGCACAAAGTCACTTCATGGCGCCACTTCCAAAAAATAATAAATGTAGGCAAACCGCTGCCTTTTCGCAAAAAAATGTAAATAAAAAAATAGCGTACGTAAAGTCGAGCGCGGACGACTTTGGGATACCCTGTACTATAAGCTTGCAATAAAATCCAGTTCCTTCATAAAAAACAAAAAACTGAAGAATTTTGATGCAAAAATAGCTATTTGATATAGTCAACCGATTTCGATTAAATTTGGTACAGTGCTTGGGAACTATAAAAAACTTTGGAATGCCAAATTTGGTTACGATATCTTCAAAAACAAACGAATTATCCATCTAAAACTTTTTCTTTTTTTCGAGGTCGTCTGACACACCCCTATGGGAGCTATATATTTTATCCCCTATATCCAAAAAATAAAATAAACTTGTCTCGTATGGAATAATATGGGATCTAATGTGAAAGTTTGGTTACTCTAGCTCTTACCATCTCTGAGATCTAGGCGTTCATACGGACAGACAGACGGACATGGGTATATCGACTTCTCTATTCACCCTGATCATATTTTAGGTACATTTTCGGCTTGCACAGGGTATCATAATCAATTCCTTTATCTCCGGTTGGAGTATAGGGCCTCATGTAAAGCACTTCCACCTGGTTCGGTTTTTGGCTAGCAATTTTAGCTCGTTCCATGATTTTTTGCATTCATCGACCTCTTTTGTAGCGACCTCCTCCATATTGTTTTAGGGCGGCCCCTTTTGCGGCTTCCTTGGGGAGTCCAACCAAGAGCTTAACGGCAAACTTCCTTCGCATCCTCTCCGCAGTGTGTGGCCTATCCATCTCCATTTCCTTAGCTTGATAGTGTTGGCCATGGGTTCCAGGTTGCACTTTTTATATAGGTCGGCATTGCTGATGACGTTTGGCCACCACACCTTAAGAATACGCCGGAGACATCTATTCACAAAACTTTGGATTTTTCCTGTTAGAAGATCGGTTACAAGCCAGGTCTCGCATCCATAAAGCAGCACTGACATGACGTTTGATTTAAATAACCTCGATTTTGGTTTGGAAGGATGATTGTGGCGAATTCCAGATTTGGCGCAGTTGCGCATATGCACCGGTTGCTTTATTTATTCTGGCCAGAATATCCTTTCCAGCACTGTTCTCAGCGGATATTATAAATCTCTTTGCCCTGTAGAATAAACTTGTTTTCGTTATTGCTGTTTATTTTCATTGACTTGGTTTTGTCGATGTTGATTTTTAGGCTAAATTTTGCCGACTCGGCGCACAAATCATCTAGTTTTGTTTGCATATTTGAGTGCTTTACTGACAATAGGCAAATATCATCCGCATATGCAAGATCTTCTAGATGTTCGGTGAAGTTCCAGTAGATTCCTCTTCGCTTGCCTTAAATGGGGTTACGTAAGATGTCATCAATAACGATCAGGAAAAGGATCGGTGAAAGTAGACATCCTTGTCTAACCCCTGCGCTGGCTTGAGATGCTATCTGAGAGCTCGACATTATGGAGTATTCTGCACCTGAAATCCGCAAATTGTGATCTGGTTAGATCTATAAGCTTCTCCTCTCACACCTCTGTAACTGAGCGCCTCCCATATGATATCGCGATGTATACTGTCAAAGGCCGTGCTATAATCAACGAAAACAAGTTGAAGAGTCGACTGCCACTCATTTATCAGTTCAACTATAATGCGCAGGGTGCTGATCTGGTCAATACATGATCGACCTGGGCGAAATCCCGCTTGCTTTTCCTTAGCGATTGGTCGAGTTTGCACTTAGTTTTATTGTATAGCTCCTATCTCAATTTACTATGGACATTAGAAAATTTTGTTTTCTCCATTTTGTTTAATTTTTACTTAAAGAAACCATTAAAAAGTCGCTACCGATAGCGTCGATATCGATTTCTTTTTTGGGAGAGTCTAATCGGCTTCGATACGAATTTTTTTCTCTGGTATCAAACATCCCCAGAATCTTACATATTAAGCTTATGAAAAAATCACGCGCATTTTTTTAAATAATTTTTTGTCTCAGCAATCTTACAGCTTTCTGTAGGACTGACTGGATTCTGGATTCTGATCGTTACCGGAAAAAAATTCGAATCGAATTTTGGAGTATTCGACACCGATTTGATTCAGTCCTACAGAGCTGTGAGATTGGTAGGACGAAAAAAAAGCTGTTCGTGATTTTTTGGTGAGCTTGATATATAAGACAATTAGGTATATGTACTCTGAGTATACATTGGGGTAAACAAAATTTTATTGCCGTAAATTTGAAACATCAGTAAAAGAAATTTGGTTAATCGCAGTAAACTTTTCACTATATACCATAGTTCTTTATTAGGAAAGAAACTTAGATTTTAACCTTTTTATTCACTGTACCTGTAGGTATAAAGGTTGTATTATATATGTGCAATGTATGTAACGGTCAGAAGGAGGCGTGGCAGACCAAAAAATTTACAAATTTCACCTCCACTAGCCTATAAACTGCGTCAATATTTGACTCTACCTAATTATGGTTACAGTGACCTCGAATCACAATTTTTGGTGAGCTGATTCATGTGGCTATAATAAACAAATCCATATCCAAATTTTATCGATCGGGGTTCCCCCCCGCAAGCGGTTTACCAAGTTTTCTCCCACACCCCTCAACATATCAACAAACTTACCCCATATACTGTAAAAAACTTCTTTAAGTTTCATCGTTTTCATCGAGTTTCATCACATTCGGTAAAAATTGACTGAATTTATAGGTATAAATATCGAATTTTTCAATTAGAACATTTTTTTGAGAGAAAAGGTCCAGGATATTTCACTGTCGGGCATCGCCTCCACTGTACCACATTTAACTAGAAGACTGAGCCAAAAAAAAAAGTTGTGTAAACTTTGCATGTGATATAAAATAGCCCCCAAGAAACAATAATAAGAAAGCTGACTCAAAAGCTGTCGTTTTATTTTTTTCTCGAATTCGGAATATAAAAAAATATCACCGGACAAACAGTATCGAAAAAAATGTGGCGATTTTTAAAGGTATTTTATGATCCAGCCATGTGTTTTCAAAGCTCAGTGTTTTCAAACAATCTCGACAATAAGGTACATATGTGGAAAGATATCTCCAAAGGTATTTTTTTCGGTCTCGAATCTTAATCCGACTGTGACTCAAGGGCTCCAAATCATATAAAAAACACATGTGGGATTTGTGAAAGGTCTCTCCAATCCTTAATTGATGGTTTTTAGTGCCTCAGATTCGCATTTAGCGTATCAAAAATCATAAACGTGAGCAGCCCACTCCCATATAAAGCTCACACAATTAATGATAAAATTTATTCGAAGAAGTTAGGTACATACTTTTTTCTTCTGATATAAAAAAATGTATTTATTATTTTTTTTTTAATATTTTTTTTATTGGCAATTAACCAATAAGTCTAAAGGTTATGATCTAACATTTATAGAAAAGTAAATCACTACACACTAATCATAACTTATTATGTGATATAGTTTAGATTGCTTTGTATATAAAGTGTTTGCCATATTGGCAAAAATCAAATATATTGCTATGATAAGACATGCTTTCTGAGATCTTTTGGGTGAAGTCGTTTTAGGCGTCTTCTTGGTCTATGACCGGCCAAAGCACATGTAAGTGAATTTGGATGTGTTCTTAAGTTTACTTTATATATATCACTCACATACAGAATGTTTAGATCCTTGTGGAGGTTGGGAATCCGGATATACCACGGGGCATCAGCAATTTTCCGCCAAACTTTTGTTTGGTAAGGATTGTCTTTTTATTTTTATACTTGACTTGGCTGCTGTTCCCCAGACTTGAATGCCATAATACCAAGTTGGCATTATTAAACTCTTATATACAATACTTTTATTTTCTAGGGATAGCTCTACCAAATTGTCACTCCATTTTGTTAACTTTGGTTTTACAGGTTGCTGTTATTATTTTTTTTTTTTTGTGGAGTGAGGCAACAGCTGTTGTTACGTTTGACGAAATAAATTTTTATTCAGTCTTGTTGAATTTTTTATGAAATTTAAAAAAAAAAATGGAGACCAGCAGACCGTTTTTAAGCCGATCTCCCATCTTTCGAAAGGGAGATGATGTTTCAACGTATGTTTATGATGACAAAGGAAATACTTTACTTTTACATTGACAGCTTCGAAGAGTATAAATAGTTTTATCAAAGGACAATTATGTCGAGATGCTACATGCACATATTACCAACAACAATCAGTAACTACAATAAAATGTATAACATATTTAAAACTTTATTTTGTAGATGATAGATAAAATTGAATATTTTGTTCAATATATTTGAAAAAGTAGCAGCTTAACTCAGTTATTGCTTTAATGAGTTATGAATTTTAAGCGTCAATAACCGAAATTTGCCACTTTTCGGATACATCAACATCGTAGTTCCACCAGCTGTAAATTGTAAGCATCAGCCAAACAAATATAGTACACCCATACCTCGCTATAACGGCCCTCTTCAATTAAGGCACGGTTTCGATTTACGGGCTAAAAGGTTTCGCTATAACGGCCACAAAAATTTTTTGAACTTTTTTTTTTCGTTTGTATTGAACGTTTTTTGCCCCTGTGACGTATTTTGACGCTAACGTCGCAACACAACAAACACGAAGGTGCTTGATTCGATTATTAAAAATGGAAGAGCTATTGGTTATATGGATTAAGAATAATAACAAACGTGGAATGCCAATGAGTCAATTAACTATCCAGGAAAAAGCTTTAAGTATTTTTGAAAATTTTAAAAATGAAGATATGGATGAATCTGCTGAAGATGTCATATTCCAAGAAAGCCGAGGATGGTTTGAAAATTTTAAAAATAGATTTAATTTGCATAATTTAAAAATTAAAGGTTGAAGGAGGAATATCCCAATTTTTTAAAGGAAATTATTGAAAGAGGTGATTATAAACCTGAACACGTGTTTGACGTAGATGAAACAGGGCTTTTTTGGAAGCGAATGACTGATCGCACTTATGAGGTGCTTAAGGAACGATTAAATTTTCTACTTGGTGCCAATGCCGCGGCTGATTTAATATAAAATATATAATATATATATATATATTTTAATATATTTGTCCGAAAATCCAAGGCCTCTAAAGGACTAAATAAAAATCAATTACCCGTCATTTGGAGGTCCAATAAAAAAGCTTGAATGACTAAAGCTGCTTTTGAGGATTGGTTCAAAAAACACTTTTGTACAGAAGTTGCAAAATATTTGCGAGACCATAATTTAAGCAACAAGGCTTTGCTAATTTTGGATAATGGACCAGGGCATCCTTTTAGTTTTTCCCAACTATCTAAAGATGTCATGTTTGAGTGCCTTCCAAAAAATACAACAGCACTGATCCAACCAATGGATCAGGGAGCAATAGCCACTTTAAAAGCATCTTACCTATGCCGAACTTTCCGAAAACTTATAAGGGAAACCGATGGTAAATCTAAAATTGAAACATTTTGGAAAAACATTAACATCAAGAATGCTGTTGACAGCATAAGTGGAATCATGGAAATAATTAAAATTAACAACAATAAACCATGCTTGAAAAATGTAAAAAAAGTAATGAAGCCGAAGTTAATTTCCTTCCTGAAATTATGCAAAACATTTTGGATATAGCATATAATCTCGGCTTTGAAGGTTTAAACGAACGTGATATGAATGAAATACTTAAAGCTGATAAGGAACCCCTTTCATATGAGGAACTGATTTGGTTGCAAGCACCGGTATTTGATGAAGAGCATGTTGTATCTAAGCAGCTCATATCAAAAAATTTGTCGAAAGTTATTTCGAAGAAGGAATAAACATCCACCTTGAAAACAATACTGACGTGGAACTCAGCGCTAAAGTTTGTCGGGCAATTAACTTAAATCAATGAAGAACGAAATGGACAAAAAGGAAAAACAAACACCTTTGGACAATTTTTTTAAGCCGGGCATTATGACAGAATGTTACAATTTCTTCATCATCTTCGGATTAAAGCCATTTAAAAAAAATAAACGAGGTGTGTTCAAAAAGAAAGGTGACTTTTCAAATTTCGCGGGCAACGTATTTTCGATTATCGATTTTTTTTCGTTTTGTTGTGTTGGCACACTCTTCCCGAACATCTGTACCAAATTTCAAGTGAATGGCATTTGTTGTTTGGTTGTGAGAGCCGTAACGGTTATAAGTGTTTTGCGTGCTCGGCGAATTTTCGCTTTCGAAAAATATGGATCAACGGATTTGCATCAAATTTTGTGTAAAAAAGTAAGTGCTCCGTAACACTTGAAATGTTGACAGTAGCATACGGTGAAACTGTTCTGAGTAAAAAAAATGTTTACAAGTGGTACAAACTCTTCCAAGATGGCCGGGAAGATGCCAATGACGAGCCTCGCTCTGGACGCCCAAGCACGTCAACTACTGATGAATACGTTGAAGCAGTCAAGAAAATTGTTTTGGAAAATCGTCGAATCACTATCAGAGAAGTTGCTGAGGATGTCGGTATATCGCTTGGCTCGTGCCATGAAATATTTTCTAACGTTTTGGGCATGAGACGTGTGTCAGCGAAGTTTGTTCCGAAATTGCTAAATTTTGACCAAAACAACCGTCGCATGAGTATCGCTCAAAAGCTGTTGAATGACGTCAACGTCGACCCAGATTTACTCAAAAGGCTCATGACTGGTGACGAATCATGGATATATGGCTATGATATCGAAACCAAAGCCCAATCGTCTCAATGGAAGCGGCCAGAAGAGCCAAGACCGAAAAAAGCACGCCAAGTTCGATCAAATGTCAAAGTTTTGCTCACTGTTTTCTTCGATTGCCATGGCGTGGTGCATCAGGAGTTCGTACCATATGGTCCTACGGTCAATAAACAGTATTATCTGGTAGTTATGCGCCGTTTGGGAGAAGCAATGCGAAGAAAACGTCCAGAATTGTGGAAAAACAATTCAGGGCTTTTGCATCACGATAATGCCCCTGCTCACTCATCTTTGCTTGTGAGAGATTTTTTGGCCAAAAGCAACACCACAATTATGTCTCAGCCACCATATTCACCGGATTTTGCCCCATGTGACTTTTTCTTGTTCCCAAAACTAAAGAGACCTATGAAAGGACGGAGATTTGAAATGATTGAAGAGATAAAGACTGCATCGCTGGAAGATCTCTAGGCTATACCGAAATGTGCTTATGAGAAGTGCTTTGAGGATTGGAAAAACCATTGGTATAAGTGTATTGTAGCTGAGGGGAATTTCTTTGAAAGGGACAACATAAATATTGATGAATAAATAAATATTTGTTCTTAAAAATACAGTCACCTTACTTTTTGAACACACCTCGTAGCTTACATATTTAAAAAACTTGGAACCGATTGCATTGAATTTTTATAAATTTGTATTAGAATAATTGATTCGTTATACGGCTTTTCGCTTTACGGCCAAGTTTCGTGGAACGTATCTAGGCCGTAAAGCGAGGAATGGGTGTATTATAAACAGTTTTGGCTTGCAGAAACTTACTTTATATACAATTTGTATATAACAATTTTAATGATTTAGCTAAGCCTACCTAAGTCGCTGACATATTTTATTTTTCAAAGGCGAGAAACAGGAGTTAGCTACTCAAACTGCAATGGCCAAGTTCTTGAGAAAATAAAACAATGGTGAAAAAAAACCCAAAACAAATCGATGTGTCACAAATCGAAGAGCGATTTGTTTAAACGATATTTAATAGACGAAAATCACCGCAGCCATCTATAATATGAGAAAACAGCACGCATCGCCAACATAATACATTGGTTAATGGTTACAAATTAGGCTGGCCATAACCACAAACACGCACACATACATAGTGATCCAATCACACACACACATACGAGTACGTGCATCATTTGAGCTACACAGAGGGAGAGGTAGAGAGAGAGAGAGGAGCAGCCAAGTAAACAAATGGCCAACCGCAGGCGCACAGTGGTTCATCGTTGGTTTTTTGTTGGTCAGAAGTGATGCAAAGACTAAACTGCCAATTTTACAAATGGCCACACATTAATTACCTCACATACGTAGCTGGCCACACTTATAAACACACACACTGCCGAAGAAGGGCTTGAATATGCTTTGTTTATGCTGAGGCGGCTTGTGTGAGTGATGAGCCTTGATTGATTTCTGAGGCCACACTTGAGGCTTATTGTTGCAATAATTGTAACTGAGCGATCTTTGGGTTGCCTGCTGCCCTTGCAACACTTTGATTTATGCGGCATTTTGTAAAGAGAGCTCCTTAGCTCGACTCTATCTGTGAAATTTGTTTCCAATACAATCTTGATGAGAACTGATGGCCATCTATATGGTTAGTTGTTTATTTTGACAGTTTCGAGTGGCATACTACATTTTGGATGATGCTCATATAAATTGCCTGCCTAATTGGCAAATGAATTACATTTTCCAAGAATCTACAGTGTAGGGCAGTATTCCTAAGCAGTTTTTCCAGGGATGCTGTGAATAAATTTCTAGTACAATAAAGTGGACAAGTTTTATTTTTTAAATTAAGCAAAAATCCTAAGACTCCTAAACACAAAAAATTATGTACATATCGCTTACTTAGAAGAAGAGCAGAGAGGTATACGTCTTTCCATATAAACTCCAAAATCTTGAGGATTTTTAGAGTTAGTATAGCTAAAAATTAAAATCGATTTTATATAGGGAAATAATTTTTATTTGGATTCTTTTGCTACGTCCTAGTCAGCTCGTGCCCAAAATAGAACCCTTGAGCTGAGTAGCTGGATTTTCAGCCTTTTAAATTTTTAATAGTTTATTTCCATTTTTGCAAAGGGTATATTAAGTTTGTGCAAGCCGAAAATGTATTTAACATATAGAAGGAGACGACGGAGACACCCCAAAGTTACCTAAAATATGATCAGGGTGAATAGAGAAGTCGATATACCCAAGTCCGTCTGTCCGTTTGAACGCCTAGATCTCAGAGATGGTAAGAGCTAGAGTAACCAATTTTTCGCATTAGATCCTCCATTTTATTAAGGAACCGGATTTTATTGCAAGCAGGGTATCCCAAAGTCGCCCGCGCCCGATTTTACGTACGCCATTTTTTTTTATTAAAAACACCTTTTTACGAAATTGTATTTCTTTCATTCACGACTAAGTAAGCAGATAAAAAGATTCCTTATAATGTTATGGTAAAGGTTATCTGCAAGTTAGCCGCAGCCTATTATGACATTTTCCATATTTTTTTGAAAGAGTATTTTCTAAAATATAATTTTATTTAAAAAACTAGTGAGCCCGGTAGACGTCGTCCAGCCGAAACTTTTTGAATGCCTTTAAAATGTATAAACATCGTAAGATTCTCTAGTTAGCTTATCTAGACAATCATATGATTTTTGGATTAGTCGACTTTCATAACTCTCTGAAAAGCCGTATGGACGAACTTAAGTATTCCTAAGAGAGCTTGCATCTCTAATAAATTCATGCCCCGCAGAAACTACATTTCAACCCCTTTGCGACTACGCTTCTGTCTGCACTTAATGTCGAATTCCCGGTGTTGAACAGTTTTCTACTATGCTATATTCACAAAAATGCGTATATCTCAGGCTTATATGGGCTTAAAACCTCCGTATTGACAACTTCTAACACACGCAAAAATCATATTTGAAATTCTTCAAAGCGTTCATAAGAACACCCGTAACAAGTAAAACATTAACATTTAGTTAATCTGACAATGTACACAATGGCACACAGAAAAAAAAAATAAAAAAATGTTAGGGTGGCAACCCCTTCCTTACAAATTACTCAAAAATTGTTGTGCTATAAACCTTCTACACACTATCACAAACAAAAAAAAAAAAAAATTTGGCTAATTCGTTCTGCCGTTTCAGAGTTATGCGATCATAAACGTAGAGCATTTCAGTTTTATATTTATAGATATCCACAGAATTTCGCGTTTTCCTTTTCTTTCCTTTCCTTTCTCCAAAAACCCTAACACTGCAGGGTTGCGGGATGGGGTCACTGAATCCGAACTCAAGGTAAAATGAAGCACGATAGGACTCTAAGATAGCCTTCAAAAAACCTCAGGATATGGTATTTTTTTTTGTGGCTGTGTTATATATGTGTGTGTATATAGATTTAAAATTATTTCTTAGTATTTGAAAATATAAATTCAGATTTTTTGGCTAACGAAATATTAATCTATGGATACAATTTAAGAACATTCATCATTCGTAAATTGAACTCAAGTTTTTCTTCTAAAACTAACTTTGAACTTTTAAAATATTTGTGCATTTTTGGCGGCACTCTTTCTTACGCCTGCGACGACTCTGAGCTTTTCCCATGGGACTATCCAAAACAGTAGCTAAAATTCGTTTCGGCTTGCTTCAAACGAAACGTTGAAAAAGGCACAACATGTAAGGAACGTTGGAAAGAAAACAAGTACAGCTTAGTACAACTAGTACAAAAAGAACCGCTTTGAAAAAGTCATAGAAATTAAATGCTACTTTGGGCTAACTAAACGCCTGCAGTGCGCAGTCAGAGGTTTCTTTCGGACTAATCCCTTAATCCCTTCACTTGTGCCGCAGTCGCAGTTCAGCTAACCAAACAAGGCATACGGGGCGTGTGTCGGGGGCGTGTCGCTGTGTCTGTGCAACAAAACTAGGCAATATGCAAAAACCGGCAGCAAGCCTTTTGGCAATCAATCCGTCGAAATTAGCAACCGTAGACGGGTTAATTGTTTGTTTTTACCAACAACAAGACAATTGATGCATGGAACCAAGCCGCGCCGTCGTCGTGCTGGTCAATGGCTTGAAAGGGTTGACCAAGTCAGCGTCTTTTGTTGGGATAAACTGGGATGAGAGAGGATGAGATGGGATTAAAGCCGAAACATCAATGCATGACGGATGTTGGCATTGCACAAACTGTGCTAAATTTACTTGACTTACTGAACCAAAGTCAAAAGTCAATTTTAGGTAGAAAATTGAATCATGAAAAACTTACATCGAATTCTGTTTTTACAATAGTCTGGTAAAAAAAAGGAAAACATTTCTTAATATTTTGCACGATTAAAAAAAGGATATTTGATTGGGATTTTAAAGAAAAAGGTTTAATTTTAATCTAATCTTTTGGCAATTTTGTTGGGGAATTCTCCTTTCTAAATTATTTTCAAAAAAATTTCAATATTTAAGTTTAACTATGAATTTCAAAGATCACAACTCGCTGCATTTTTAAATGTAAGTGCAGTCAATAGTTTAAAATACATATTGCATGGAACTGAGATACAAGCCTAAGAGTAAGTTATAGTTTTCGGATTTTATATTATTTTTAAATGGAAGACTGCCTTTATATATTTAAAAACATTTGTCGTTGGAGTCACTTTTCTCTTTAAGAGTCCAAAATGACTTCCGACGATTATTCTGGCCACCGGATGCCTGTAAGTTAGAACATCTAGTAAACCTCTCTAATGGGAAAATGTGGAAAAAAGTTCATCATTGCAACTCGTTGTAAGCCTTATTTCCGTCTTTAACGAAATCTAGGTATACAATATACTTTAAATATTTGGGTATTCATAAGCAAATATAGGATAAGAGTAACCAAAGACACAAGCGAATTTATTTTAAAATTTTTTTATAAACTATAATTTAATTGCGTGGGCGTAGATGGCGTAAGTGGTAGCGTGCTCGCCTCTAAAACCGAAGGTCGGTGGTTCGATTCCCCGCAGTAGCACTACATTTTAAAAAGATTTATCATAGTTAAAAAAACAACCTTAAAATCTTATAAAAAGTGAATATTTGCACAAATTACGATTCGCAAAAGGGATCTTAAAATATACGAGTATATGTTATTGGGATTGATATATAATATGTCCTAAAAAACATTCTTCTTCGAGTATTCTTATTGTTGCCAATTTTTGTGATTTCAGTACTGGGATTTTTTAGCCTATCCAAAGCATACGATGAGCACTGACCAGGCAGCCATAAGATAGAATCACTTTTTAGCCTTATCAATACTTTGTTAGTTTTTCGTTGGTAGATGCTTGTAATTCATTATTTTTTATTTCTGTGCATACAATTCACAACTCATTTAAGCATAAGTGCCCTAAATAGCAATATTTAAGGTAAAATATATAATTGTTTTCGATTTTATTTATTTTCCCTTCAAGCTTCATCTTTTCCATTTTTTTTATATGTTGGCTTTTGGTTCTTTTGTGTTGTTCACTTGTGGCCAATTTGCTACACATTAGAGCTGGAAAACGTTTTTGTTAGAGATTATTATTATTTTTATTTAAAAAAGTAGCTTATAGACTGTATAATGTTTAACAATGACTTGACCGGCCTTGCAGAAAATCCTTTTCTAATTCGCAAGAGGATGCTGGCTCACAAAAAATGTATTTGTAATGCTTTTCATTGGAAACATTTCCTTTGAACTAATTTGAGAAAAATATTTGTTAATTATTTTTAAAGCTTAATAATTATTTATATATAATATATTTACCATCCAAAATTTTCGGTTCATCTTAGATTGCGTTGACGGCCTTTGTTGTGGGCATAAAATCGAATATTTCATCTTCCAATTCTTTGCTGCTTGATCAGCATTGCCAGATGATTAAGTGTGACCAAAGATAAAAGCGAATTTCTAATATTTTCTTAAAAAAATGTTCTCATATATTGGGATAGTTTTTGATAATAGCCAATAGAAATCCCGCTATAAGTGAAACTTGATTTCTTGGATTTTAAATGCTTTTTTTATATTAGTCAATATTAACCTAACAATTTGTTTTGCGAAATTCCGAATATTTATAGAAACTTAGAACTAAAAAAAGATTGTAATTTTTATCCTCAATTAAGAAGTAATCTTAACTTGGCTCAAAAATAAGAAGGATTGTATTCTATGCAAAACAAAATGAGACGGGTTACTCAAATAATTGAGAAAGTTGTGATTATTTTAGTGATGATCATTAAGATCGCCATAAATGATACTTTGAAATCTTGGAAAATAAGCACAAGTTCCCGGAATAAAAATATAATATCTTGAGACTTACTGTAAATGGTTTTCTTGACAAATTATGAAAGGTACCAAGGAATATCGAAAACGATTATATTCCAGGAAAAACATTACGGAAATCGCTTTCTTGAAAATATTATTTGTCTCATGCCTTAAATAAAATGTCTCATATTAGTTATTTAACTATTCAAATTCAAAATTTCCTACAAAATCTGAAATATTTGAAAATTAATAGATTTATGAAAAGCATTGTAATCTGACTAACATTCTTTATTAGTAGAATGGCGAGTTTTCCAATGCCCAGAAAAACTCTTTTTGATGTACTGTTAAATATGAAGTATGTTAGGATAATATGGGGCTACAAATTATCGGAAAGTAGAAGGATTGTTGATATTCAGTTTTACTTAGTTCTTAACCGATTTGGAAAAACTTTTTACTAGTACAGGCAATATATTAAAAATACCCTTGTTGAGTTTAAGGATTGTAATTTGAAAGATGGCGTACGTTAAAGTGGGGTGCGGACGACTTTTGGATACCCTGTACCACTAGCTAGTACTATTTTATATTACAGTATATTTGCTTTAAAAAACCACAAGACATTTGATTGCCAAACTGGTTTACGATAAACAACCAAAAACAGACGAATTTTTTAACCAAAAATGGTATTTTGACCGATCGTTCCTATCGAAACTATATGATGTAGTCAACCGATTTTGCTCAAATTTGGTACAGTGCTTGACTACTAAAAAACTTGCCAAACTTGGTTCAAATATTTTCACAAACAAACGAAATAAAGCGAATTTTATATAAAATTTTTTTTTGGCAACCGATTTTGATCAAATTCGGTACACTGCTTGGGGGAAGAAAATTAAATAAATACTATTGTGTGCCAAATTTGGATACGATATCTTCACAAAGAAATGAATTATTCTTCTGAAACATTTTGTTTTTTCGAGGTCCTCTAAAAGAACCCTATGGGAGCTATACGCCTTCCGTAAGAAAATAGTTTCGCATCTAATCTGAAATATTTTTTCTATGAGATCTAATCGTTCATACGGACGGACAGACGGACTGGGTAAATCGACTTCTCTAGTTACCCTGATCATACTTTTGGTAACTTTGGAGGGCTCTCCGAAGATTCCTTGTGCATGTTACACACTTTCGGCATGCACAAACTTAATATACCCTTTGTACCACACGGTGCAGGGAATAAAAATATCATTATAACTCAGATTGTTGGGATATCCTGTACCCAGAATTTGCACATGTTTGGTGCAAATCTAATGTCGCTAGCTCTTATAGAGCTCTAGTTATAGGTAGATAGTATAGTACTGGGTATAAAAATGTGGTTATGAAACCAAAACTATATTTGGAGAAATAGGGACATCTGAAGATATATAATATAGAATGAACTGTATGATAATTTCCTACATATAACACATTTACGAAGCAGATGAAGGAGACCGATATCCGGACAAAAGCGATTTCTATTTCTTACTATAATTATTTTATATCCCTTTTCTATTAATTTGGCTAGAAAAAAAACGATTAATTTGCCCATGAAAACGCTCTAACGTACACATGTGTAGTTATGCTCCCCTTTTTCAAAACTCTGAGTCAACTGCAATTGAATCCCACTGCGGTAGGTCTTCAACCGAGTCCATGTCAAGTGACCTGACATTCCGCTACCGTTGCACGTAATTACGGGTAGTCGTTGCAGCACTCCTCATTGCATACGTGTTAAATTATTTCCCTAACACGTGCTCGTGTTCATGTTCTTGTAATCACTCGGAGCTGCTAATTTCGACCCTTGCTTATTATCGTCTGCTTATTCCAACGCTGCACCTACTCAATTTCTGACGTCTAAATGGGTCTTAATCCTTTTATCGCATTGCGCGAGTGCGCGCAATTTCCAGTTGCCCAGCCAGCTTGGAGAACTTGGTCGGCTGGCAGGAACCAAGCAACTTGCGCAGATCTTGCAGCAATGATAAATTAAGCGCTAAGAGTGTTTTCGTGTTCCTTCAAGACAATCCACTGTCAAAACTGGGAGATTGATTGTGGCCAGTTTGTTTGCCTGGCGTATGCATTTGGCCAACATGTCAGAAGTTCAGACTGGCTTTATGGTCGAATTGTCAACGCAATGTCCCGTGTCCCACGCCAAGAGCAGTGCCACAATCAACAGTCATAATTCGCAATAGGTTTGCGACAGCAAGCTTGGCCCAAGACAGGAACGTTTCAAGGAAGTCGCTGTGACGCAGACACATGGGCTAAGACCAGTTTATGACACTCTCAAGTGTCCACTGCTCCAAGCTCATTTGCATGCGACAAAGCTGAGTTTTTACAGCCAGTTGGCAACGCTGGCCGGTTTGAAAGATGATGCCTTGTTTAACATATTTCCAGAAGCCAACAGGTGCCAATGGGGTGTGATCAATCATTTCGAATCGATTTTTAATTAAGAACTCTTGTTAGCGTTTGTGACTATCGCACCCTGAGCATCGCATCGACTCCACAAGCTACCTCGTCCAGGCCACGTTGCCAGACGTCGCAAGCAACGGTTGATGTTAATGTTGATTGGCAACAAAGGCTTGTTGAATTCTTTTGGGCGTAGAGCCGCTTGCAGGACGGCTCCGGCGGCTCCACAACAGCGTGGGGCCATGATGTTTAAATTTGTCCTAATTAGTTGACAAAGAACGATGAATCAGCACAACTTATTTTTATGTTAAGATGTGGGTGTATAAGTGTGTGTGTGTACCTAGGCAGCTCTGTGTGTTACCAATTGTCTGTGTATATGTGGATAACTGGAATAGGTAACACTGTTACTTTAATTTTATGATATCAAATATTTTGTTCTACAATTTAATTACTTATATAATTCATTCACTTTTATGTAATAAATTTAAAGAGTTGGTCTTTAATTTTTCTATAGAGGTTGTTAATAATGGAATTGTTTTAATGGGTAACATTTTTGTCATAATACTAAATTTATTTTAACAATTCTACCTTTTCGACAACATTATTTTTAAATTTTTTAGTCTTAATAGTTGCATAAAAATGATAAAAAAACCAAAATCCTTGATGATGCATAATAAATTCTTTATTTTAAAGAATACAAAATGTCTGTAAATTCGGAAAATTTTTTAATAGAAAAAATATACAGATATAAGTATGTACATATAGGGTGGTTCATCTAGTGTTTTGTCTTTTGACCGAAATTATTTTTCGTAAATAAATGTCATAAACCAACCTTTCAAATAAAACTTTGAACATTAAAAAAAATTTAGCCGTTTTGTTTTTATAGCAAAAATTAAATTCCAATTTTTATATGGACCACCCTGTACTATTCAATTTTTTTAATATTTTTTCGTAACTTTCGTAATTATTTTAATTGGTTTATAAACTAGAAACTTATGGAAGTGAAATTTATTGAACTGTTTTAAAGAGAGCCTGTTATTTTTGTATAGTTTAAATATTTTAGAAAATTCAGGTTCTTTATTAAAAACATTTTTATCTAAAAATATATCAAATACGAAATAATTAAAAAAAAATTTATTAAAAAAAATGATTGAAAAAGTCAAAATTTAAACAGTCTATTTTTTATGCTATAAAATATTTAAAAATCGCTTTTAATATTAAATAGGAATTTTGTTTTAAAATTTAAAGTTATTTTCTATGACCATCTTTGGGAACGCAAATTTTTTTTTTTAAGATGATGAAATGTCTTCATTTTCTAGCTTTAGAAAACTTTCGATGTTTGGAAAAATACCTGAAGAATCGCCAAAATTTCAAATATGAATGCTCTTGGATGTTATTTTTTTTAAAGATTTGTTTTGGTGGATTGGTGGTAAGCCACAATTTGATAAAACTTGTTTGCAAATTGAATAAGCCTGGGATTAGATTGGTTTTTATAATATAACAGTTTACAAAAAAGGTAATAGTAATAAAGCTCTTTATTAATTTCCTTTTATTATTTTTTTTTATTATTTTTAAAATCAGTAGTTTGCTGAATTCTCATCGTATTTGATACCTATTTTTATAAATTGTTGCATAAAATTATTGAGATTCTCATGTGTATCTGTAAAAAATGGGTCCTAAGTTTTTTTTATGGGCTATCTTGTACTCTGCTATGGAGCATAATGATAATCTGGGACCATAATGCCGGAAAATTTTTGAATAGAACTTAGACCTGTGCAGGTCCGTAGGCCACAGAAGAACCGAAAATTTTGCATTAGCTATCCATTCTTAAGTAAACTTGGTAGCTCTAACCGATCTGTTGTCCAGATAAAATATAAGCGAGATTTTTATACCCTGTACCGTATGGTACAAAGGGTATATTAAGTTTGTGCAAGCCGAAAATGTATGTAACATATAGAAGGAGACGTCGGAGACACCCTAAAGTTACCTAAAATATGATCAGGATGACTATAGAAGTCGATATACCCATGTCCGTCTGTCTGTCCGTTCGAACGCCTAGATCTTTGAGATGGTAAGAGCTAGAGTAACCAAACTTTCACATTAGATTCCATATTATTCCATAGGAGACAAGTTTATTTTATTTTTTTGATATCGGGGAAAAATTATATAGTCCCATATGGGTGTTTGAGACGACCTCGAAAAAAAAAAGTTTTAGATGGATAATTCGTTGGTTCATGAAGATATCGTAACCAAATTTGGTATTTAAAAGTTTTCCCAAGTACTGTACCAAATTTCATCAAAATCGGTTGACTATATCATATAGCTCCCATAGGACCGATCGGCCTAAATAACTTTTTTAAATCAAAATTCGCTATATATTGTTTTTTAATAAATATGTCGTAACTAGATTTAGCGTTTGGAAATTTTTTAGAGCACTTAAGCAATGTGCCAAATATACTCCTATCTATCATAGGATATCATATATCATATAGCTCCCATAGGGCCAATCTTCCAAAAAATCGATTTTTTAACTAAATTTGTTGTGTTTCGTTTGTTTGTTGAGATATTGGAACCAAGTTTGATATTCGTGAGTTTTTTATAGTTCCTAAGCACTTTAATCCAAATCGCTTGACTATATCATACAGCTCCAATAGGACCAATCGGTCCAAAAAAACGTTTTTTATACAAAATCCGATGGGTTTCATTTGTTTGTAAAGATATTTGAACTAAATTCAGCATTCAGATCTTTTTTAAATTATTTAAGAACTGCGTCAAATTTTATTGAAATCGGTTGATTATATCATATAGTTCCCATAGGAACGATCGGTCAAAAATAAAATTGTTTGCTAAAAGTTCTTCCAGTTTTGGTTTTTTGTGAAGGAACCGCATTTTATTGCAAGCTAGTGGTACAGGGTATCCCAAAGTCGTCCGCGCCCGACTTAACGTAAGCCATTTTTGATATTAGCTTCGTTAAATAGAATTTTTAGTTTTACTCCCATATTCCTTAACATATACAGATCTTTTTTTTATATAGGGTGGGCCATGGTTTGTTTGTTAATTTATTTTTTAAAAAAACTTCAAAACAATTCATGCAGTTTCTTATGCAAAACTGGGTTTGCTCAGTATTATGAGTGTTTAACAATCAATCCATCAGTTAGCCCACCCTATATTACCAATAGATGATCCTTAAGGCCTAAGTAGCTCTGGCTACGAACATTTATAATTAGAATTAACTTCTACTTTATAATGATATAAATAAAATAAATAAATATTACCCATCGATGGATGCCAATTTTATTGAAATCAGTTAGGAACTTCAGGTGAAATCAATTAGGAACTTCAGGTGATTTAGAAAGTTGAAACTCGGCATTCACTATCTTTTTTTTAATTTTTTTTTTTGGTGTAGAAGTTCGGAAGTTGTAGCTCAGACTTACCGTATTATAAATAAAAAAACAGTCACCAAAATCGGGATATTTCAACAATTGTTTCAAAAACCCTAAAAATTGGAAAGGACGCGAAGAAAAATAAGAAAAGTACAGGATACATTATAAAATAGTAAGGATGCCCCGACTGTAGATGGCCTACATGTATTCCTTTAATCCCATTTCTAAAAAATAAAATTGATCAAGATACCATAATCAAGTTAATGTTGGGTTTTTATTTGGTTTTCATATTGTCTATATTTTGTATTACTTACAGCTAAAAAGTATATGCCAAATAACTATACGCCATAACTTACATACAGATGCAACTAGTAGTTAGATACAAATACAATATATTTGTATATAAGTTCTATATTATATAATATCCCTTAAAACTATGACAAATGGGTTTTGTGTTTAAATTGCTAAACTTTATACAAACCTATATAGATGTGGTATGCTTAAGTACTGCTAATATACAAAGTTTTTTTCTTTTTATGGGCATTCAGGTTGGGACAACTTACAACTTACTCTATAAACTATGGTATACGTTAGATAGGAAATAAAAACCAAAATGTTTGCCTAATGGTCGTCATATGCACTTAACTATTTCACTGTATATTCCGAATTGTCCTGTGAGTTGCAATTATATAATACATAGTCACTCACATGGGGTTGCCAAAATGTTATTATGTTGCATCTTAAGTAGGATTAGGAGGGACTTGGGTATGATACCAAAAAATATTGCAATTGGTTTTAGTTTAAAACAAAGTAAATTTTAAGTTTGAAGTTGCCTACAGGGCCGTCAGATCATAGTCCTGCTTGATGTGCTGCAGATTGGTCATGAGATCGGGTTGTTGTTGATGATGTGGATGCAGACCCTGCGCCATTTGATTGTTGTTATTATTATTATTAGTGAGGTTGCTGTTGTTGTTATTGTTGTTGTTATTTTGGTTGCCATGTTGCAAGACTTGGTGCTGTTGAGATCCACTGTAGGCATTGCTGCCATTGCCACAGCCCATTTGTTGTTGTTGTTGCTGCTGCAGATTGTTGGCATCTGTGGCTGCGGGTATATAGGGCGGATTGCCCAGTGAGGAGCTGACGTCACCTATGCTCTCCAGGCTCTCCGAGCGTAAGCACTGCAAAAGTGGGTAAGAGAAGGAAGAGTATATAAGCACTTAGTGCCTGGTTGTTGGCTATCAACACAAAGCACGCACCTCATTCATCACTGGTGTTTGTTGTTGTTGTTGCTGTTGTTGGGGCTGGGACTGGGACTGCGCTTGTTGTTGTTGTTGTTGGGGCTGCTGAGCCTGCTTCTTGGCACTGCTGCGCTTTGGCTTCTTGGCTACCGGTGTTGGATTTCCATTTGCATCCACTGTTTTCTTGCGCACATTCTTTGTGTTTGGCAGCTTGTTGTCCTTCTTCCACTTCATGCGCCGATTCTGAAACCAGATCTTTATTTGGCGCTCCGACAGCACCAGCGTATGCGCAATTTCAATGCGTCGCCGTCTGGTCAGGTAGCGATTGTAGTGAAACTCCTTTTCCAGTTCGAGTATCTGATGGCGTGTGTAGGCAGTGCGTTGGCGTTTCGGCTCCATACCTGGCTGATAGGATCCGTTTGCTTAAAAAAAAAAATACAAAAACATAAGCAAATGCATTATTAATGATGACTACCAAACTGGCCTTGATTAAGTCGCCGCGTGGCTCAATTAATAAACATCAAATGAAGTTAGAGTGAGAGTACGTTCTGAAATATGCGTAATAAGGCTCAATAAATCTACAAAGATAAACTGAGCACAAACTTTTCATAGCTCAAACTTTTTGACAACACCTTAACCTTAAATCGCGTCAAGTTACCACCGGAAGGGGTAGCGCTTAGTCGTCTATTCTGCAGCTGGCCAGCCTGCCGCCGGCTACAATAAAAGAATTGCAGTTGGCTGTAGTACTGCGGCTGTTCTGGACAGACTGACAGACAATCCGACAGCACATAATTAATCAAAATCAAATAACGCAACTGTTTGGCAGTCGGTACGTTTGTGTGCGTCGCTGTCTATCGAAAGGTCCTTACAAAAAAAGGACAACATTACGCGGGTGTTTTGAATTTTACTCAAAGGCCCAAAATTAAACATTTTCCGCCTATGTCAGTTTGACACAGACTCGGGGTTGTATCCTTTTTTTTATTTTGTAGGCGGAGAGCACAAAATAAATGCGCCGCACCTGCTGCCGCACAAGACGGCCAGCCAGTCCACGGTCTCTCTTCTTAAATGGACAAGCTATCAAATTTATTTTCACACCATCAATTTCAATTTTATAAAGTTTGCTTGGAAATTCTTGAAGCTATGGAAAGCTCAGTATTGACCTACCAAATAGCTGATATGTATCCAATGACGTTGATGTTAATGTTTCCATCAAGTCTTGGGTATTATTGTATTTCTGATTTGTTGTTGTTGTTATGTCCTAGGACCATATCTCTGATTTAGTTCTGTTTTTTTTTATATTTTTATTGCACGTTGTTGGTTTTGCGCTTGACCAATAATATCCGGAGTTGTAATTTATAAAAATTTTGTTTCACTGTGACAGACAGCTTTCGATTTGATATAAATATTTCACTTAGTTGCTGATTTACTACTCAAACATAGATTAATGATGATGCTTGCCTCTGTTTTGTTGACAGCTCGCTCCAAAGCAATGGGGCAGGAAGTTTTTTTTTGTTGGAACAACATGAACTCAAATGGTAAATGGTTGCATAGGTTGGGGGAGTTTGTAAAATCGCTAGTTTATGTAGCTTTAAATAAAAGTACACTGCAACATGGATTTTGTAAACAGCGATGGGTTTTATGTAAAATTTTGCATGGCATCTATATTATATACCAATTACTTAAGGCTTAAATGATGTGGGTAGAAGACCCTGGGGCTGGACATTTTTATATGGTACGTTAACCGCACTATAAAACCAGCTCACAATAACCAAGTTAGTGCATAAGTCTGCAATAAGGTTACTTAAATTTTTTTTTATTCCTGATTCCAAAGATGAATAGAATCTTAAAACTCTTCTCGCGTAGAAAGGCTTTGGTAATAGAGTAACGTCTCTAGCATCAAGAACACAGCCGCGAAAAAAGAAAAACCATATCCTGATGTTTTTTGAAGGCTTTCTTAGAGTCAAATCGTGCTTCATTTTACCTTGAGCTCGGATTCAGTGACCCCATCTTACAACCCTGATGTGCTACGGGTTTTGAACCTCGATGTCAGCGAACCCAAAATCATAAGGAAATTTTGTGCATATATTCTAATATATTGTACATTGTTACAAAAAAGTTTCCGGAATATGGTTTCCTTCGCTATTCGTGGTGTGGTGCATCATGAATACGTTCCAAAGGGACAAACGGTCTATAAGTAGTATTATGTGCCTGTTTTGAGGCGTTTGCGTGAATTTGGCAAGAATTTTGGGCAGATAACAATTCGTAGATTTTGTACGTCGATAACACGTCATCTCATCGAGCCACGATTGTGAACGCATTTACATAAAGGAAAACTATCGATAAATACCATCGACCGGGCACCATACAGTCCAGATCTGGTCCCTTGTGACCTTTTTCCCCTTTTCCAAAATTAATATTGCCTATCCGGGGATTTCGAAGATTTGAAGAAACGTTGGCTTATGTGTATTACTTCAGGAGGGGCATATTTTGAAGGAGACAAAATAAATATTGAAGAAGATTAACTATTTTGCGTTTTATTTAGAAATTCCGAACTTATTTGGCTCAATGTATATGGAGCCCTGGCTTAGCAGCTTCTTTCATTTCTTGATTAACCGAACATGATAATTATCTTATATATAAGAGCACAGACTTCTATCTATCAAAATACCATGTAATCCAGCTCTATAGCAATTATCCGTACAAGGGATGCGGTCCCCCACCCTAGAAATATGCAATAAAAATATTGGGTATGGCTGATTTAGTCTCTCCACAAATTTCTTTTCACTTCTATTTTACGATTACTTCACCAGCTACCCCAGGAGTTAGCTATTTGCGAGGCCCGTGAATCAGGCGCCGTACTCTTGATATTCACAGCTTGACGTCACTCTTACTTGGATGAGGGTTATAGGTAGCTAAAATCGATTTTGAGAAGGTCTGCAAAGCAATGCGGAGTCTTAAATAAATGAACGGTCAAGTTTGTTGAAGACTTTTTTTTTGTAGCACCTCCGGATAACTATTCCTAATTATTCCGATGCCCAACTCTCAGATGGTAGAGACTAGATTTCTTTGTGCAATTTAATTGACCAATTGTCCCTTACATTTTTACCATTCATAAATAACAATAAAATAAAACGAATCTTTAAGATATTTAGAAGACAATTGCGATTGCGTCAATTGGCGAATCTATTCCATCCCAATAAACAGAACTTTTAACGTCAAACTTATAGAACATTTCAACTTTTTGTAATGATTTAATAATTCGATGTTTTGATACAAATTCTTTTTTTTTCTTAACAAAACAATGGTAACAAACCATTATTGAGTTACGGACTATTATAAAACGTCTTCCCATGGGTCTCTGCTTCAAGCACATCTTGTCTACTCCTTAATATCAAAATTAACTTTACTCTACCTCGCTCAAAGTTATTTTTAAGAACCAAATAACCTCCTATCATTATTGGAGCAACTAGCTACCTTTGCAGGAGATCACTAATTTCTATATTTCTAAACTGACATGTCCAACGAGCTTTAACAAAAAGAAAATGGTATCATTTTTTTAAAAGCTTCAGCGGTTTTACTTTGAATTTAATCGAAAGAACATTCAGCTGACTTTACAAAATTTCAGTACGTCCCAGTAAGAAATCCTTTTAAAAATAGATAAAAATGCGAATAGAATATGATGCCCTTAATGCAAGTGCCCACGATTAAAATGCTACTGAACAGGTAGTTAAAAGTACAAAGAACAGGAGTACTATAAAACATATAATTATTTTTAAAGAGATAAAGAGCATTATATTATATTTAGTGTAGGCATACTTCCTCTTTAAACAATAACCCTTAAAAAAAAGAAACAAAAACATCCCTGCTATATCACAAAATTACAACAAAATTTTAAACAAACGCGCTTCATAACAATATCAATTACGAAACCCCAAAGGAACAAAAAAACAAGAACAATGGAAACAATTGAAGTTTACGTCAACGTCACTGTCTGCGTCAGCGTCGCCGTCGGCGTCAGCAATGGCGTCAGCGTCAGCGTTGGCGGCATGCTGCGTTAATTCGTTTTTAATAAGTGCGTATCATTTTATTTCAACATTTCAACGAAATGCCAACGGCCCAACCAATGCCAGTGTCTTGGTTCCATTCCGACATTGATTCCGATTCCAAGCCAAGTACAAGATCAAAGTGCGATGTCATCTTGCTGACTATGAGGACGGTGGACCGTGGACCGTGAACCGAGCAGTCCCA
Source organism: Chymomyza amoena (assembly GCA_037043745.1). Taxonomy (NCBI): domain Eukaryota; kingdom Metazoa; phylum Arthropoda; class Insecta; order Diptera; family Drosophilidae; genus Chymomyza; species Chymomyza amoena. The sequence continues at coordinate 110,692 of JBAMAX010002611.1, forward strand.
AAGAGTGCCAATTGCATTTCTACTTACAAGAAACGCCCGCAAATGGCAGCCAATTTATGAAAAAAATGCCAAATCATATGCTCACACATACACGCGTACATATGTATATACGTACATATATAAACATATTTACAAGGCCAAGGAAATCAAGATTGCAGAAACCTAGCAACTCATGCTGCCCAGGGCAGAGGGGGAATGCGGCGGCAGAGGGACAAAGAGCAAGAGAGCGCCGAGCGTGAAGCTGCTAAAAAGCAAACTGAATATTTGGAAAATTGGCGCTCTCCGGGGAATTGGCCATGATTAGTGCGTAGGATGGTGTTATTAAAAAAAAAAAACCGAAAAAAAAAACTCACGCATACACACGCACACGCAACATCTTGCAGTTAGTGTAACTGTAGAATTGTCAGCCAGATGAACGGCTGTCGGCATGTTTGTCCCATCCAAAAATTTCATATGATTTATCATGCATTTATGACTCTACAATTTCATTTCGGAGATCGTTGCCTAGCCCGAGATCAGTTGACTCGCGTTGCGCCGTCTTCAAAAAAAAAGATATATAGATTTCTTTGGTGCAACGAATTTTAAATACCGTTTCCAAAAAAAAACGGCATATAGTATTTTCAGGACAGAAACATTACATTCGATGAATATGAATGAATAAACATACAATATTATTCAAGATATTTTCAAAATTTCAAGAAGAAACGGATAAAGATGAAAAATCGAGTTGGAAGAAAATCTAAATTTAACAAATTATAATTGAAATCTTTTTGTAGAAAGCTCCTTAATTTGGAGGTTTGAGAGTATGTGGTAGGTTTAGTGGTTGAGGTTCACATCTCCCACAATTCTCAGACTGTCAAGGCTTATACAACAATATCAAGAAAAAAACAAAACAAATACAAAAAAAAAATTAAATAAAAAAAAATACAGCGACAAGCTAGTTTCATTCTGGATATCTCTAAATTTTTGGCAAAACAATCGAAATTATTTCTGTTTTTGTTGTACAAATACAAAAAGGAGCTTTGACCAAAGGCATTAGGTTTGGAAAGAATTTTATTTATATTCGGCATGAGCTTTTCGTTGCATAATTTTTTTTCATACATTATTTGAAAATGGTAACTTTTTATTATAACTAAAATATATATAAAAGAAACTTAAGTTTTACGTGTTACGGGTGTTTTCATGAACATGTCGATGAATTTCAAATCTCATATTTGCGTGTGTTATAGGTTGTCAATACGGAGGCTTAGCCTATTGCGATGTGTTCGTGAATATTGGTTCGTGAGATATACCCATATCAAATACATGTTCTATTTGCGATTATTTTGGCAACATGCTTTCCATCTTCCATCCACCTAAATTGTGGATATAATATCAAGATTATTTATCAGAAGATATTTTTTTTTTGAATACGTCAAGCAAATTCAGTATGAAGCTTTAATTCATATTTAAGATCTATGCTTGACGATGGCTAATAAAGCATTAGGACAATTGGGAATGCTGTCTACTAACCGATCAATGTAATAATGTATTTCAATTGGAAGAAATGCAACGAATCAAAATAATTATCAATCTAATCGTACTGCTCATGAACGTGAAGATCGTATTGAACATGAAAGAATCCGGTTAAGACAGGCCCGTGAAGTGCTACAATCGACTAATAATGGTGCAAGTTTGAATCGAACTGCAAACTAATCTAAAAATCTATTTCCAGATAAGCTAACTAGAAAATCATACAATGTCTATTCAATTTAAGAGTATTCAAAAAGTTTGGGCAGGACAACGTCTGCCGGGCTCACTGGTTATCACTTAATTAAAAATTAAAATTGCTCAACTGAAGAACTGAGAAGAACTGGCATAAAATTCCAAATTACTAACTAGGATAACAAAACCACACAAAAAAAATCACGAGGTCTGGGAATAAGGCATATAAATATTTCTCTATCGGATCCGGTAATAGAATTGGCCCACGGATCTTGGTTTGAAAGTAAGATTACTTACAAATCAACTTCAAATTTTTTTAAGACCTCTTGTCTGGCTAAGTTTTTTATATGATTTTGGGGTCGCTGAGTTTGAATCTGATGTCAAACAACCCCAGCATGTCAGGTTTTTAAAATTACTTCCTAAATACCATTTCTAATGGGAATTTCTGGAGATTAGATTAGATAAGGAATTTGCGCAAGGTCTGACATGGCCGGGGTTTTTGGACAGCGATCCCAAAAATATTACGAATACATGATCCCACCTAAAAACATGAAATTAGATGTTGTTGTAGCCTTTAGGAAATCATATTTTTTGACCACGAGTGTGAATTTTACGATAATATGGACTGACGTTTCCGCCTGACGGTTTTAAAAGGAATTTCTTTTGGATCTTTGTTACATATTTATAAATATGGAGTCCATTTAAAATTACGTTTTTTCAAAACACAGACAGTGAAAAAAAGAGAAAGCAAATTTAAAATATAATAGAATTTTTATAAGAATTGTAAAAAAAACTTTAACAAAATTATAAATTTAATTTGCTGAAATTTTTTTCTTTTTTTTTCATATTCTATTTACAATCTGTCCGATGTTAGAAAATATCTGAATTTACTAAATAATAATAATAAAAACAAAAAAAATTAAAAATATAACATAATTAATTAATTTCTTTTGAAACGTACTATAAATAAAGAAAAAAAAAGGTTTTAAAAAAAGATTCTAACCAAGGGAATTGTAGATAGGGTGCTACCTATGGGTTACTACTTTTTGGCCATTTTATTATTTAATGTTTATTGAAAAAGTTTTGGAGATAATGAAATACAAATTTAACTAAAACTAAAATCCCATATCTTCATTTATATGAAAATTTTTTGATTTAACGCTTGGGCTCAAGAAAATATATAAAATCAAGTTCAGAGCACCATTCTTTTTAATATAACTAGACGACTTTCTTTCAGAGCATATGATTTAAGACGTTACTTAATAATTTGTTTGACGGTTTCATTCCATTTGTAGGTTAATGTTAAACCAACGCCAACGATATCTCTTTAATCCACTAACTGATCACCAACCCATTTGACGCTGCTGCTCCTCCTGTTGTTGTGATTGTTTTTTTTTTTCGTGGTTTTTCGATTGTTAAAGGTGCGGAGCAGAGCAATTTGGGTCATCGATCTGGCTGCCAGACAACTTCCGGGCTTTATGCGAGCAGCTTTTTTTTAACCCCAACTGATAAACAATTTCCATTTCATTCATTTGCAACATGGACCTGCTCTTTCAATGATTAATTACCGCGATAGCAACAATGTGTGTAAATATTGGGAGCAATCCGATCCAAGCAAAGACCACCGCAGCTATTCAATTATATTCGTATGTTACCTAAGCCCATAAGATATCCAGCAGATCCCCAGAAATTTGACTCGTGCCAAGTCGAAAACATTTTACAACTGTCAACTTTGATTAAACTGCTCATTCATCAAGTTTACAAGCTTAGAAACCACAAAAAACTGTCAGACAGACACAAAGCAAAAAACTATATAAACAAATAGAATAAATTGCAAACCAGTTTCGGAAACACTTGAACACTGAACACTGGACCCATGCATAACATTTTTTTAGATAATTAGAAATAAAGGGAAATCGCATCTCATGCTCATTGTACTTAACAAATAAATGGCAACAAATTAATTTTGGTTACGCAAACAGAACTTGACTTGGCTCAAATGAATGCGAATCGAATGCGAAGCTGGTTTTTTCTAAAAGTATTTTTTATATTGCGCATACGCCATGTGGCGTAGTGTCTGGCTGGATTCTATATTATATTTATACTCAGGTTTTAAAGTTAGTACGCGTGTTGTGAACAATTCAAAATGTTGTTGATTTGTGGCGAATTGTCTAAGGGGAGAGTGTATGAGTGGCTAAGTTTTCGTTTATTTTTTCTGTATTTTGTGTGAGCTCATGAAAAAGGCAAGTCAACATTTCAACAACAGCGGGAGCTGCATCAGCAGCTTGTCAAGTGACTTGCAATTTGTGGCATACAAATAAAAATAAACATGAGCTCATGCTACTTACACATGTTGAGGACCCATACCCAGACCCGTACATTGCCTACATTCTACATGGTATCGTATATGAGTACGACTACAATATAAGTATCTAAACTCGTATAGAGGTTTTTTTTTTATTGTACCCACCGGCATCAGCATTTTGTAGTGAAAATTTAAAACGCCCGCAGAATATTCAATAAAATTAAACATTTTCGCCATTTTACCAATAAGCGAATCATATGATGTCGTTGAAAATTTGGGTCAAATATTAAAAGAAACTGCGTTAAATATTTCTGTTAAAAAAAAATTCCAAAATTTAACTCAAAAAAATTACACTGATGAACATTCATTTTGGTGTATAATTTCTTTTAAATCTGGCTTTCGAAAAATTAGAATTTCTACAGGCAGCTTATGCAAACTTCTGAAGCTCTAAAAAAAAAAAAGTTTTTTCGAAGCCGTTGCAAATAAGAACTAAGATTTTTGTATTCAACTAGAGACTACTAAAATATATAGAGGCGAAGTTTCTCTCTTGAGTGTAACCTTCCAAAAGATTACGCGCCAGATGGGGTCGGAAAAACAATATTTGAATATGCTTTTACACCAAGCGTACCCATCTCGGCGCATAATTTTTTGAGGAGAAAAAAAAATTTTTGAGTAACTTCACCTCTATATATTTTAGTACTCTCTGATTAACAGAATTTTATCAAACTGTTGAGACAAAAATAGTCAACAAATTCCATAGAATCATCACAAAAATTCTCAAAACTGTGATAATAAATCACATAGTCAAAAACGTACCTTGGGTCATCGAAAGTCTTTTTTTTTGAAACAATTAATAATTACAAGATTATTACAATTTTAAATTAGTTTGGATTTACCAATTTCTATTTTTGCTTACAATGTGTAAAAAAATTTCAGAGTTGCCCGATTTCTGAAATTCCTTCTCGTGCCATATACGGTAACCCATCACTTCATACCCTAAACCATTTGAAGAAAGAAGTCTTTTAAAGCTTTACCAAATACTGAGCGAGTTGGTCAAAACCTTTTTTTTAAATATATACGGCGAAAATGAGTAAAGCGGGCCACTTTTTTCCCGACTTTCACCGATTTTGATGATTTTTACATATTCGCCATAGTAAACAGTCCCATGAAAAATGGCACATAAGCATAACTCTTCGGAATCCAAAGATAATAAGTTCAAACTTGACACGAATAATCGTTTTGACATTATAAGACCAACTCTGAAAATGACAATGAGTATCGTAACCCCGTCTCCAGACATCAAGAGTCAAAAATGACAAAAATCGTTTTTTTTGCAAATAATATTTTATTAGTACATTTAAATGATTTCCATTGTTCTAAAAAATTGTAATGTGTAAAATTCTCTACTATTTTATCTGTCATTATCGATAACCGGATAAATAGTCGGAATTTTGCATTACAATTTGATGTGGTTACTACCAAATGTGTAAAAACCATCAAAATCGGAGAAGATCGGGAAAAAAGTGACCCGCTTCACTTATTTTCGCCTTTCACTTCTCTATTGATTCTTTATTGGTTTAATTTTTAAAAAATTCATTGAATAATCGATTACACAGGCGCAAAAAAAAGAAGTGTTTTGATCGCATATCTAATTTTGGAATTTTCTAATCCGAAGTTAAAAAAAACCAACACACAATCTCAAAAAACTCTATGAAAGGGGGAATTTTGAAGGAAACCTGAAGTACTAAGAGTTGTGACCTTTGATTAAGAAACTCAAAAAATATCGCCCTACAGCCTAACCGAGAACTCAAAAAAAAGTAGAGGGAGCATATGACTCATAAAAATTGTGAGTTACCGAACTAATCACTGAAAATAAATAAAAGTCGTCCAAAAAACAATAGCATGTCAGATTTTTGACATAACCTTCAAAATATCCCGTTATCAAAGTTTTGACTTTAGCCGTATATTGAACAAAAATCAGTTCAAACCATAAATCTTTTGAGGTTATATCGAAACCCTGACATGCTGGGGTTTTTCGGATTTGGATTCAGCGACCAAAAAAACATATAATAAACCTGGTCTGGCCCCTGGAGTCGAAGAAAATGTTGTATGAGGTTGTCAGAGCCCTGACGTGCTGGGGTTTTTAGGACCTCGGATTCGGATTTAGCGAACCCGAAAACATATAGTAAACATGGTCTGACCTCCAGACCCGAAAATATATTTTTTTTGGTGTGGCTGTGTTATCAATCAATCTCTTAAAAAATTCATTAGTTTTCTGAAAAAATAAATTGCATATTGCAAAATTTATCGACGAAGCTAATTTTTTAAAACTAAATTAAGTTTTAAAAAATATGTTAAACTTTCATCTATAATATTTTTTTAGGTTCAAATTTTGAAAAGTTTTTCGTGTAATACTGTTTTAAATGTTTGTTGCTACTTGGACTTTCGCCTAAATTTTCTGCTCTGCTAAAAATTTGTGAAATTTTTTATATAGACAATAATATTTTTTAATGATCGTTCCCATAGAAAAACTTAAGTTCTGGGGATATGATTGAATTGTACTAAAAATTGTTTTAAAATTGGTTTTCAAAAATTATATTTTTATTTTATAAATGTTATATTTTAAAACAATAAAGCTGTTGCTCTACAACAAACTAGAAAACAATCTTTTATATTTCATTTAATTTTTAAGTTCATTTAATATGTAGTCTAACGATGTGTAGTTAGATTAAATTCGTAGAACATCGATTTTTTTTCTCACGCCTTTTTTTCCAAGGTAATAATTTTTTTCACAATTTCATTTGGTTTACCACAATTCAAAAAAGTTATTTAATTGAAATTTTAACGAAAACAATTTTTATTAAAAAGTTTTTATACCCTGTACCGTATGGTACCAAGGGTATATTAAGTTTGTGCAAGCCGAAAATGTATGTAACATATAGAAGGAGACGTCGGAGACACCCCAAAGTTACCTAAAATATGATCAGGGTGAATAGAGAAGTCGATATACCCATGTCCGTCTGTCCGTCCGTCCGTGTGAACACCTAGATCTCAGAGATGGTAAGAGCTAGAGTTACCAAACTTTCACATTAGATCCCATATTATTCCATAGGAGGCAAGTTTATTTTATTTTTTTGATATCGGGGATAAATTATATAGCTCCCATGGGGGTGTTTGAGACGACTTCGACAAAAAAAAACGTTTTAGATGAATAATTCGTTTGTTTATGAAGATATCGTAACCAAATTTGGTATTCGAAAGTTTTTTATAATTCCCAATCACTGTACCAAATTTGATCGAAATCGGTTGACTATATCATATAGCTCCCATAGCACCGATCGGCCAAAATAACTTTTTTAAAGAAAAATTCGCTATATTTCGCTTTTTAATAAAGATATCGTAACCAGATTTGGCGTTTGGAAATTTTTTAGACCACTTAAGCAATGTGCCAAATTTGAACAAAATCGGTTGACTATATCATATAGCTCCCATAGGTCCGATCTTACAAAAAATCGATTTTTTAACAAAATTTGTTGTGCTTCGTTTGTTTGTTAAGATATTGGGACCAAATTTGACATTCGTGAGTATTTTATAGTTCCTAAGCACTGTACCAAATTTAATCCAAATCGTTTGACTAGATCATATAGCTCCCATAGGAACGATCGGTCAAAAAAAAATTTGTGCTTAAAAATTCTTCTGTTTTTGGTTTTTTGTGAAACTTTATTACAAGCTAGTGGTACAGGGTATCATAAAGTCGTCCGCGCCCGACATTACGTCCGCCATTTTTAGAAATTTAGTTTTGGAGTTTTCCTATCTAATTTATTTTCATAGCAGCTTTAAAACAGACCTTTTGAACGCCTAGATCTCAGAGATGATAAGAGCTAGAGTAACCAAAGTTTCACATTAGATAGAACTATATCATGTAGCTCCCATAGATCGAATCGGTCAAAAAAAAAACTTTTTTATACAAAATTTGTTGTGTTTCGGTTGTTTGTAAAGATATTTGAACTAAATTCGGTATTCAGATCTTTTTTTAATGTATTAAAGCACAGAGTGAAATTTGATCGAAATCGGTTGACTATATCATATAGCTCCCATTGGAACAAACGATCAAACATTTTTTTTTGCTTAAAAATTCTTCTGGTTTTTGGTTTTTTATGAAGGAACCGGATTAATTGGAATAAGGTATCCCAAGTCGTCCGCGCCTGACTATACGTACGCCATTTTTAAGTTTTATTTTAAGCGTATCTTTCGTGTGAAAATAGAATTAGCTGTATAAATAATGTGACGGTTCTCATTAAATATTGCCTTTAAATTTTACTAAAAAAATAAAATAAATAGATATTTAGGGATTTAAAATATTCAATTTCTTTAATTTCAAAGTTCGAAGTATGTATTATAAGTTGGCATTGCTTTCTTCGCCGATATTTTATTTATATCGATTGTGTCAAATGTTTGACCTTCTAATTTTTTTGTTCATGCATAAAACCTAATCCTCAGTTTTTGTCCTATTTTTGAAATTTTTTATTATATCTAGTAATATTCTTATTTTTTTTTCCTATTTCATTTTAGCTGAATGCATGTTTGGTAAGTTTTTTGATAACTTTTTTTTTTTAATCTGTGTACTACTCAAATATTTTTTTTGTGGTTATTCAACACAACAGATTTTGCGGATTTTACTACAAATATTAAAATTTTATGCGATAGTACGTGGAAAACATATTTTTTAACTTTTTCACATTTCTCAAAACAAGTACATATTGTTAAACTGCTGTCCTCTCCTCTACAAAAATATACAAATATAAAAAATGAGAGTAATAAATTTAGTTTGTTGTTAAAAAAAATGAATATACCACAAACTTTTTAAAGTATAAATAATTAACTGAAAGTGATGTTCAGTGAAACTGTATCTAATTCAACACGTGTCTCACTTCCGACTACGAAACCATTCCAAAATAAGTTTGGTATTGTCTAAAAAAAAAAAATGAATGTAAGAACTATGAGCAAACAAAAGAACTAGACAATCGGCTTGGAGCTAAGAAGCTCACGACTTTGTGCCCCAAACTGGGCAGCTAAGTAACGATGACGACCTTGAACATTCTGTTTTTGGCTCATTCACCGTCTAAAGAGTATACACTTTTTGTAGAATTGAGAATTGAGTTGTCTTTGTGCTCCGGCACAAACTCAGGCACAGCTACCAATAAAAAGCGTCTCCAATTAACGTCAATTTTAATAAATTGCCAAAATTGCCAGAACTTTATTGGCATAAATTGCACACTAACTATAAACTTTATGCGTACAGTGGGTAGAAAAATTATTTGCACACTTAAATTTTACTCCAAATATAAAAGGTTTGTTAAAATAAAAAAAACAAAGTTCTTACAAATTTAAAAGTGTGCGCATAATTTTTGGCCTCACTGTGCGTGCAGTCTGTCTGTCTTCCAATTGTGTCCCCTTCACATTTTGTGATTTTGTTTACCATGCGCAGTCGACGCTCCAACTGGGGCGCTAATTATGCTTTGTTCGCCAAGTTGTGTGCCGCCGCCTTGGTCAACTTCTTGCAACGCCTGGCCATATGGATGAGGCATAAACAACCAACCACTCTCTTAGAATGGCACTTTGAGCATTGTATACGCCGACGACTCCGTGTTTATGTGGGCTATACTGTAACCGGCTCAACTTGGTTGGGCTCAGCTGTTCGTGCCTCATCTGTCATAAAAGCGAACTTCTTAATTTTTACTGCGTCATTTTCATCATTGTCATGCCTTTCGGCTTGTTGCCGTACTACACACAATCCGCTGTCCGCCTATTATTCCCTGCTCCCTTCTTCGAATATATATGTGGAATATGTCTGTACATTTGGCAAAGATAGCTTGCCACACTGCTCAGTTTACAACAGCATCCGCTGCTCGCATCTGCGTAGCTTGCACTTTTTGAGCCGTTGGCAGCTCTGATGAGATTTTTCGCAAGTCATCAAGTAACTGTGAGCCAGCCGTGAGCCTGGCCTCTGTGGCACACTGGAAACTTAATCGTGGACTTGCCATTGAAATTTAGTTACAAGGCTGTGCACGTTTTCATCATGGGTTTGTTATTGAATGTAAATGTTGAACGTGAATATGCCGCCGCCCTTTCGGTATCTGTGACGACTATAGCTCGTTTGCATGAGCTTGTAATAAGCTACGTTCCTTAGGGATTGGAGTGGCTTTAAGGTATCGTATCATACATAAAATCAATACAGGATGTTATAACTATAATATGTGTGTGATTAGCATATTGGTATGAAATACTAAATAAGCTGGCCTAAACATCAAGGGAATCGATATAGCGCTGCCATAAAAAAAGTTTACGTCGAATAAATGGGGACTTTTTCTTATGTTTACGAACCCCTAATAGAACGGAATAGGATGGGACAATACGTTTATTCATGCTACGGAACAGCTTCGATCTGACCGTCATACTTATAAAAGAGAAGAGTCTTCAACAGCTGCGTATTTTGTGGCTTATGAATCTCAAAATAACGGAGAAGTTACTTGGAAAATAAAGACAATATATTCATTTTAAGGTGCAAAAAAGCTCTGAAGTTTGCGACATTAATCAGAACCCGTTCAACGCATTATTAGAGCCAATATTTTCTAGACAATCTGTTAGAGGCTTATATTGTATGAGCAATTAGAAGTCGGACGAAGTACTGGGATACTGAGTAAACACCATAAAGTTTCAAAAATGTGCAGAAATTTCCATTAGGGCGGTGATTATTTTGACTTCTTTACTAGGCCATTCTTCTGGCTAGAGATATTCCAATCGCCCAACCCCATGATTCAGATATCTAGAATAAAAACCTTCAAAATGTTTGAGACCAAAGCATCGACAAAGACTGACTTTGTAGATGGCGTCTGCATTCAAACAATACAATTTGAATATCCAAATTTCCAGACGAAAATCCCGAACTGACCAGAGAAGCAAATAATATTAGAATAGGGTCTAGAGAAAAAGCGAAAACAAGCTTAAAATAGAAGGAAATACTGTACACGCTTTTTCAGATTCAAGTTAGGTTAGGTTAGGGCACTTAGGCCAAGGATAGGCCCTTTGTGATACCGCAAGAATGAGCTAATTCACCACATTTCTCCACTTGATAGGTCACCTACGAAAGTTGAGGAAGCCATCCGGCTGCCTGAATGAACCTTAAAAGTCATTTTGGACTCTGTTCAGGGAGCTGCGATAGATCATTTAGACTGTAGGAACCTTCACCACCTACAACCTCCACCGTCTCCAGCTCTCATCAGATTTAGATATAAGTTGTGATTCTTCAGAGACATATACGCAATAGCAATCATTGGGAAAGAAAGCCAAAATAACAGCGAAGAATGCCGAGTTGTGATCGGCTCAATAAACCTTTTTCCAATACAAGGCTCAGGAAAGTACTAGAAACTGTTGGAAAACTTAAAATATTTCGCGTTTATGCCGAAAAAGCCAAACAAATGCGTTAAACTAAAATAATTCAGTCTACACGATGTAGTAACCCTTTATCTTTGAAGTGAAATAATATAGTTTCATGATTAGGGAAAACTGAATCTAAGTTCTGTTTTTGTAACCATAGGATTTAAGTCTTATAAAATTTGGTTTAAGGTGCGTTTCAACCAGAAAGAGATGTGTCGGACCACAAACTTTTGACGTGGTAACGTCTTATAAATCTAGAGCGGAAAACAAGCGATATTGTGCAATCGCGATAAACATCGAATCGATTTTGATGATCACCTAGATTTCGTAAACCCGAAGGAAATAGGGACGGCAAATACTAACAAAGATGGCGCCATTTTCGTAAGCAGGTGAAATTTTTTTATTCATATTGTTCTCTCAATCCGTTTTCGAGTGACAAATAAAGCTATACGCTTTTATGACAAGGGTATTGATAACGGTAATAAGGTTAAGCCTCGTTTTTATAAACCCAATTAAAATGTTATTTTATTGCTAAATTCATAATCTATCGTAAAATAGCTTTTGATCAAGAAAAAAGTGCATGCTGGAATTGCTAATGTATTAAGGACCATCTCAAAAGTATAAACCAAAAATGGTGACCTTCTCCCCCGGAGGAGGTAGGTATACTCAGATTTTCATATTTTAGGCGGTAGAGGAAGTCAAAGTTACTAAAACGCAGTTTTTCCTATTTTTAGCCCCGCGTTGCCTATTTTTGATTATGGTATATATCAGAAAAATACATTAAACTTTATTTTGAATCATGCAAGCATTTCTTTTAGTTCCCGACTTAGAACGCCTTAAAGTCTTCTTAATCCTTGGTTCAAAAGAGCCTTAGAAATAAAACAAATTTTGCCTTTTCGTAAAATGCTCGAATCTTAAATCTGCCGCAAGACATTTTCCTAACCCTTGTTATTGTAACTCAAAGTATTTATACAAAATTTTTTGCAAATAGAGCATAAAGTAGAGATGGGTCTCTACCGATGGCACTATCGATAATATCAATAGCATACTTTTTATATAAACAACTATTTTCTAACAAAATCCACGGACAAAAAATTGCCAACATGTCAAAAAGAATACAAAACCAGTGGTAACAAGGTGAACCTTCTTGACCATCCAACGCTTTTGGAAATCCGATGGGGGGCATACAAAATTATTAAAAAATCGAGCCACATTAGCTTCAATAATTGCCAAAGACGTTTAGCATTTCAGGCTAGCAGACGACTTTGGCTTCCAAAAATAATAAAATATTTAACCATTGATCTTTTGGAAGTTTAGTAGAAACTATTAAAAAATTTTACTTTCAGGGAACCGACTGTGTTGGACTACAAAACTTACTCACCAAGTGTTTATGTACTCCTGGATGTTCAGTAGAAGAGGCCTTATAGTTTGGGACATAAGGACCTGACTGAACCCCAGAAATTTCAACATGTTGGTCTTGTGCCAAAAAACAAGCTACATGAAAGAAAATTTGTTTATGATTTTTAATTGTTGACTCTTTTTGATTTTTAAGATGTCATGAATAAGAATTTCGAAATACTCTTTTTGTTAGTATTAGAAATATCCCTACTTGCTTTATGGTACTTACCTAAAGAATACATCCTTTTTTTTGTGCCATATTTAACTTTGTTCGATAGTATAAACTATCGAAGACTAAACTATCAAGTGGTGCCACTATCGGTTGTATCCCAACTCTAGCATATAGTACAATATATATATATAGCGAATTTGCATGCAGAAAATAGAGTCATTAGTAATTCCATAATATTAAAAAAATAATTATAGGAAACCTTGACTGTATTACTATTTATACCCTATACACAAAGGTACAAAATAAAAAAAGTTGAGGCTATAAAATATCATGCAAAAATAACCTAAATTCTAAAAACCATACCAAATAGCTTAAACTTGATATTTATCTGATTTCCCCAAATAGCGTGCATGTCTGCCCAATCTTCAAAGTGTATATTGTCAAATTGAATAATATGTTTGTCGTACTGCAGGCAGTACTCTTTCATCAAAACAAAACTGTCTTTCGTGTGTGATTCCAAATCAGCTACAATTTGTTTTGGCCCTTTTAAACAATTTCCAACTCCAAAATGGGCCATAAACTCTTACACACCTTTGAATTAGCTGTTTAGGTTTGTTATTCCTATTGTTGTTTGCTTGTTGTCGCTGTGATTGTATGCGCCTACGGGCTTTAGACAATAATACAAATTTGATGGGCCAGACCACACGCCACTTGATATACACGCCAAGACATCGGCCTAGGCAAACGTTAACCGAGTGTAAGTCATTTGTAACAGACTGAGCAAGCAGCGACACCAACCTAGCCGCACCGGCTGTTGGCAGTGTCTCTTGGCCGGAGGGATGGAGCAAGTAGAGAAGCAGCCGAGGTATTCGAAGTCAGACACATTCCGCATAACGAGAGATGATGCCCTGACGATAATCAAGTTTCGTCTTGTTTTCGTAGTCGTGCGCTCATGATAAATGTCACAACATTAACATCAAATGACACGGACCATCCGTCACTCAGTCGGTGTCATCGTTGTAGCAGCGCAGCCCAGCATCGATGTCGACGTCGCATACCTCTCCTACTATGTCAAGAGTGTGCCCCTGAGCGATCATTTGTTAGGCTTTGTCGAACTACTTCGATGCTCATCAGCAGAGTCAACTAATTCCCCAGTGGCACAAGTTCTCTAAAACAGCAGCCCAGTTGCATTTGCATATGCTGAGATAAATTTATAATGTGAACTTGTCATTTATGCCAAAATTTTTAATGGGTTAATTGCCTCGTTTAGGGTCAAGGCCGTGCCGCAGTAGTGTAAACGCATTTCACATTCGTACTAACTAGCTGACGAGTTGACTAGTATGGCATAGATATGGTGGCATGCTAATTAAAAAGCAATTTATCAAGGGGCGTATACGGCTTATTCGGAGCCGCATCTACAGTTGCCGCTTATTAAATGGCCAACAATGCATTCAGCACCTCTAACTATTGGCCATAATGGGCCTGGGCCTGTGCCTGTGCCTGCGGTTTTTATGTGTCACTTGCCGCATAATTGCATGTTAACAAAACATGCAACAATAAACAAATATTCGAAGCAGTTGGAAGAGTAACCGACAAAGGGATACCCTACACCGAAGTTGGTTAGTTGAAAAGGGGATTGATATTTGCGTAAAATTTTGTATATTTTTTGTATGACTGAATCTGTCAAGGAAGTGCTTACTTGAAATGAACACCGCTCATAATTTAGAAAGCCCAGAAAATTACCTAATGAACAGGCGCGGCTTCTACTACTACTGCTGGTTGAGTTAAACGGAAAATCCTGCAGTTCGAAATTAATGACATGACGATTTAGTCTGTGTGTAAAAGTTTTAATCTGTTCTTGAGCGAAAATCTCTATTAATTCAAGAAACCGCCGTTTGTATTCGGCTATAAACTGTATTTCCCTGATCTCTTCGAAGAGTAATAATAGAGATCCCCTATACTCCGCTTAGGGACGACTCAAAAAATAGTCAGTCAGGGAAAATTATTTGGTTTTATAAGCAGGGTGGCACATTAACAGGTGGCCTAAAAAGTTCGTAGGCTAACATATAAAAAAACATTTTTTTGGCAAACTTTAATTTTTTAAATCAACGTAGTTGCCTTCGAGGGCGATACACCGAATGTAGCGATCTTCCAACTTTTCGATACCATTGTTATAATACGATTTTTCACTAGCCTCAAAATGGGCCTTCTTTTCGGCGATCACCTGTTACTTGGAGCTAAATCTCATTCCAGCGATCTTTCTCTTGAGATCTGAGAACAGGAAAAAATAGCTGAGGGCCAGATCTGCAGAATATTTATATGGATTTAATTCTAGTAACGTCATATATGGGTCAGCGTACGAACTTTTCAACCCAACTAGTAAGTACACAGTATCAGAATATGAGCTCAAAAATATATTATATTTCAAAGGCAATAGATAAATATGCATTGACTGGAAATCGAACCTAGGTCTCTCAAAACCAGGACGCTAAATTTTGAAAGCAACTCTTTACCAATTCAATTCAATACGCATTGGCCATTCAAATTCCCAACTTTAAAATATAATACTGTGATGCTCTTTTATACTTATGGCCCGATTATAATAATGATGATAAATATTATTATTTACCGCATTTTACCCACAAAAACTAAATCTGTTGCTTTGAATTTATAATGAACTTGTGAGCCTGGCAGACGTTGTTCTGCCCAAACTTTTTGAATACTCTTAAAGTGAATAAACATCGTAAGATTCTCTAGTTAGCTTATCTGGAAAAATATGAGATTTTTAGATCAGTTTGCAGCTCGATTCAAACTTGCACCATTATTAGTCGAATTTCGTGCTTCACGGCTCTAACTTAACCGAATTCTTTCAGGTTCATCGCGATCTTCACGTTCCTGGGCAGCACTATTAGATTGTTAATTAATTTGATTCGTTGCATTGCTTCCAATTGAAATACATTATGCATTGATCGATTAGGAGACGGCATTCCCTGTTCTCAATGATTGAAACGATGTTGGACCTTGAACATTGATTAACAACAAGACCAGTTTTTGTATATATGGCAAAATATACATAGAAACTGATACACTCAAAAAAGCTTATATCTCACGAACCAGTACACACATTGCAATAGGCTTAAAACCTCAGTATTGACAACCTCTAACACAAGCAAAAATCAGATTTGAAATTCATCGATGAGTTCATGAGAACACCCGTAACACGTAAAACATAAGTTTCTTTTATATAATATATTAATTATATTATTAGAAAATATAGCGCTTTTGAATTATTCGACGGAAGAAGGAGTCTATATATCAAGTTTGGTTCTCCAGGCTCTTTAATTCTCCCCATACAGGAGTTTAGACAGACAGACCATATTGGTAGTACCTTTGGCGAGTCTACGGTGTCTTCTTCTTACGTTACATATATTTCCACTAACCTAATATAAACTTTACTTTAAGGTGGAGGGTAAAAATTTACCTAGGGTATAGCAAATTTAGAAATATATAAAATCTGCTTTAACTCTGAAAAATTGTAACCTTGCTTGAAAAATTTACTCTCGAGTTTATACACCGACGATTCAAAAAATAAAGATCAGAGAAACATTTTTCATTTGAATTGGTTCCTAATTTTTGCCTTAGCATTTATTTCCGAATTAGGAGACTATTCCTGGATAAGTCAACTTTTGTATATTTATTTAGGTCTATATCGCAAGTTTAGAGTGAAAAATCGTTAGAATTCAAAATAGACTATTTATAGTAGGGATGTAAAATGCGAAATCGTTAGCGTTCTATGTTAGACTGCACCTATCAACATATGTAAAATTTGGTGTCTCCGGATTTATGCTCTCTGATATCTAACTATTCATATAGAGGTGTCACATAGACGAAGCTGGCTCAGTAATAAGCATTGTGATATAATCAATTTTTTATCTGCCACTCCCAAATCTGCTTGCTACATATATTGCACAAATCGATAATACCCTTAACTCCATCGGTGCAGTGTATAAAAACCCCAAGAACTGAATTCATTTACCGCACGGTAGACTAGTAGCAACCCATAACGAGTATATTTTGTTTATGTTTCTTGTCATTCATGATTCCAAAAACTACAAGTGCTGACAAACATCAATGGACATGAACTCGTTGCCATCACTGGTCATTGATATTGGAAGTCAACACAAACCGATTTGGTTGAATGATTTTTGGGTGAGTTAATGATTGCGGCGACAATTAATAGTAATTATCTAGCTGAGCTGACATTCCACTATGGATTTCGTATGCAGATACACAAACGAATACATGTCACACTTTTGAATACTGCGTTTCACTCAATGAGTGGTTTTTGTGCTGAATGGAAACCTGTTTCCTTAGCCTAGATCCCAGAATGCGTCATGCAAGTTGTGTGTGCAAGGGTTAAGAAAGATATGAATTGAAAATTCCAAGTCAATGAGGTTTGGAAGTTGTTGGTGACTCTGTTGGACAGAGCTAATGAAATGATATGTTGCAGTGATTAGAACCTTTTCTTAGTGCATATTGAGGTTATGATGACAAAGTATTATCTGATGTACTTTGTAGAAGCGATGTAGAAATTTGCAAGATTATGATTTTTTTCGTTCATGTAATATGTCAAAACTTTTATGCTTCTATAAAATTTTGAATAGTCGCATTTGTCCCCTTTAAGTTGAGATTCTCGTATTTAAAGATTTACATTTATTGCTTTCAAAATCCTTTTCTAACTTTAAACTTTTTAGGTTATTTTAAGAAAAGTATTAAGCAATAAAACATTTATTTTCCCAGTGAAGACATGGTTAAAATGCACTTTGAAGCTCTATCTTTTATGAGGTATTGTATCACACATCATATGAGCCGAAAAAGCGTAAATTGGGAAAATGAATTTTAAATTCACTAGTATGATGGCTATTCGTTGCTATGATTACACAACCCCACAAAAAAACACAGCTGAGTCCGAATTCAAAGTCCCAAAACTCCCTGCGATAAAACTTGATGTCTTATAGATTATCTGAGAAACTTGAACCCCTTTGTTTTTTTTTTTGCCTCTTATTCGGAATCAGTAATCCCAAAAACAAATAAAAAACATCCCCGGTGAATCGTTCTCAAAAAAAGTGCAGGCCAACCCATTGCGCTAATTCTGATAGTAAATTTATATACTTATGGATTCGGGAAAACATATTCCTCATAATCCGCAGAGGTAATTTTTGCAAAGATTTTTAATTACATTACATTTCTCTGCTATGATTTTATAACCCCACAAAAAAACAGCTGAGTCCGAATTAAAATAACCAAAAATCCCCCTATGAAACTCTAGTTTTATAGATTATCTGAGAAACTTGAACCCCTTTGTTTTTTGCCTCGGATTCGGAATCAGCAACCCCAAAGCGCATATAAAACCTCACCGGTGAATCGGTTTCAAAAAAAGTGCAGTGTCTTTGAAGAGTAGGGTAGAACCAAGACCCATTGCGCTAGTTCTGATAGTAATTTCGTATACTTATGGATTCGGGAAAACATATTCCTCATAATCCGCAAACAAAGGTTATTTTAGCGAAGATTTTCAATTACATTATATTTCTCTGCTAACGATGTCTTTTTAGAATAACTAAGCTTTAACTATTATAATTGTAAAATCCCAAAAATATATAAAGTAATGTCGTGACGTTTTGATCTTAAAAAGACGTTCATTTTTTTTAATAATTTTTGTATATGTAGTTAAGATTATTTTATATTTTTGAAGAATAGTTTGAGTTTCATAAAAAAATCACACTTAAAAACGTATTTCAAATAAAAAATTTGCCGTCAATTCAAATCTAAAGGCCACAGATACCGAAAATATTTTCTTAGACTATCTATATACCCAACCAATACAAAATATAATTTAATGGGCAACAAAAATATTTAAAATCTTTTTGGCAGATGAAGTGCATGGTATCCCTTGAGAAGCCTAGAAAAATGTATTTCCCGAGGGACCTATTGCTAATTGATTCTTATGTCCAACAAGCCTTATTTTTTTGAATTATCGATAATATTTGAAGTGTTTCCCAGAGAACCACAGACTGTGTACATATGGATTCAAAATTGGCTTCGAGTAGTTGAACCTTGTTCTCTAAGCTAAGCTAAGATCTTGCCACCTAGAGTTATTACTTTTCTTGTTCTTTTCCTCGAGCTGAATAAAAAATATTGCTCTTATGAAATATAGGGTGTGCAAACTGTTGGCTATATTATAGAAAGCTCGCTACAAATGTGGATACATCTTATAACCAAGGCCCGAAAAGCTTTCGTGGACCGCCACTGCCGTTTCTTAGTCGGATTCGTCATAGCTAAGAGAACATTTAAGAATTTGTTGTGCAATCCTATTATTAAATTCATGCCTTAAAAACAATGTTCTTTAATTTTTTTTCTCAGATCTCAGCCGATTACGATTAAATTGTGCGAGTAAATAGAAGATTATAGATAAAATCTCTCGCTACAAATATGGATACATCTTATATCCAAGACTCGAAAAGTCTTCATGGACCGCCACTGCCGTTTCTTATTCGTTTTCATCATAACTGAGAGAATATTTAAGAATTTGTAGTGCATTTCTATTATGAAAATCATGTCTTGAAAACCTTGTTCTTTAAACTCCTTTCTCAGATCTTACCCGATTACGATTAAATTATGCAATTAAATAGAAGATTATGGAATACAAAGACGTTGCACTCTTTTCTCCGAGATAGTTATCTCTATCGGCGATGTTTATTTTGAAAAACAGCGTTAAATTCAAAAACTGTCTTGAGAACTCATGCGAAAACATACAAGGAAATTGGAAAGGATCTAGATACTATTGCCATTGATAGTCTTATATCTATTAAACCAATTTCAGATAAATGAAATTTTGGTTTTGAATTTAATTCGATTAGATCCAGTGGAACAGGTGTCCTGAAAGCTTGTGATATATTTCTATAAATAACCGGATATGCTTGGAAAAATTTTGCTTAAGCACAAACCAAATATGATTATAGTGTAAAAAGAAACCCCAGTATTAAAATAGAGCTGTAGTATTTTTAGCGCTTTAGACGCGATTTAAGTGTTGAAAGAGCACTAAAGAGCCAAGTACATAGTGTGTCTGTTGCATGCCACTTCACTTACTATGCGTATGTAAATGTGTTTATATACTACATATATATATATATATGTCACTTGCCACACACACACACTCGGGCTTATTTCCATCAACATTAGGCGTGTCATTCTTGATTTTGATTAATGAGCAATGAGCGCAGTACTTTTCTTTTATTTTTATATTTTTTAAGGTCTTGGTATGCTTTTGGCAACTTAGTATTACAAAAGTCTGTCAGTGGATCAAGTGGGTGTTGGCAGCTAAATAATTTAATTAGCATGCCAAAATGGTGCTACACTACAATTGTTCAGTCTTCGTACTTACCAACTCCCGCAACATGTATCTTCTTCATCCATGGGTAGATGATGCGTTCGCCATCGGTTGTTTCAGCCATTAAGTCGTCGTCGCTATCTGAATCACCCAGATCATCGTCGTTGGCATTGGAGCAGAGTTCATCCGGCGATCGATCAAGCATCAGACGATCTTCCTCAGACATATCATCCTATGGAGCACATAGCTATGATGTAGGTTTACCAAAGAGATCATATTTAGTAAAAACTTACATTTTCTGATCCCATATCATCACAGCGTAGTCTCATTCCCAGCTCTTGCAGTTGTTGTCCGGCAGGTACAGCTTCTTCAATGCGCTTCTCCAATTTTAAACCTAGTTCAAATAAATTCATTTTATTTTCAACTATAAAATGTTTGAAAGCATGAAATTTTTAATTGTAGATCTTATATTATGTTTCTACGATTTGATAATAACTTAGTTTTTAAACGAAACGAAAGAGAAACTCAGTTATCAAAAAGTAGAGCTTGAAAGTTTTCATATAAATTTTTTTAATTTTCGAAAATGTAATATTTATGAATTAATGCTTTATGCCTAACTCCTGAGAAGTCTTTAAAATGAGCTAAACTTAGACGATTTTTCAAACGAAATGAAACTTTCCGAGAAGGCAAATTCAGTTGCCAAAGCGTAGAATACAAAAGTTTTCGAGAATGTAAACACGATTTGAAATTTTTTTTTGCCTGCTTAAACCTTTTTTTACTATCGAGCAAATTTGCAGATATATTTTATAAACTAGTCTAAATCTTTATATCCATCCAGCTAAGCCCCATCAAACCATATTTTTTAAGCTTCTATATCAAGTCTACCTCTAAAAGAAACCCAGTAAAACTTTTATTCGAAATTATTTGCTTGGCCTTTTATTCCTTAAAAATATTTTTGTAGAAGGTTGGATTTTTGCCATCATATTTTCAAAATATAGTTATAATAAAATAACTTAATTTTTATAGACTCAGTATCGGAATATCATAGGTACTTTACGATTTAATGGTTAACTGAAAATCGAACTCTTTTTTGATTAAAAGTAAGAAACATGAAAGAATAAAAAAAATATATCTTTAAGACTCATCAGAGTACTAGAAATGGTGGCAGAACAAATGATGACCCTAATGGATTTAATGGTTAGCTGAAATTCGAACTCTTTTTGGATTAAAAGTAAGAAGCTCTCTATACAAAAAAAAAATATTTTCAAGACTTATCAGAGTACTAAAAATTGACAGGACCGAGGATGGGCAGAACACAAATTAAATATAAAATCACCAAGAGTCAAGTAGCTATTACCAGGTCCCATGTAAATGCTGGTTCTTGGTATCATAGAAGTTAGAGATTAGACCCTTAAATTGTTGGCTCTGGAACCCAAAAATTAAACCATACCTATTACAGTGTCCCTCTTTAATAAGCTGTAAGAATATTCAAATTTTTGTAAATATGTAGAATGACTG